>BGNK01003535.1:15181-69572 GCA_003297005.1 Symbiodinium sp. clade A Y106
CCTAGGGTACGCGCAAAGTGCTGGAATCTTCGCAATGTGCCTAAAACTACTGATGCTGCGGATTCACTGCGGATGGTGAATTGGTATGCGATTTTCCTGGTTGCGGTAAGAAGTATAGATCCAGGGAGGTTTGTCGCACCATAAGCTTATCTCACACAAGGTTGGTACGTACAGGCAAGCAGGCTTCGACTGCGTGCTGTGCCCGCGATCNTTTTCCTGGTTGCGGTAAGAAGTATAGATCCAGGGAGGTTTGTCGCACCATAAGCTTATCTCACACAAGGTTGGTACGTACAGGCAAGCAGGCTTCGACTGCGTGCTGTGCCCGCGATCGTTTGAGTGCGAAATGTGGTTGACGCGACATATGAACTATGATCACGCGCTGGCAAGACCCTTTAGTTCTCGTTTTGCCAAGGATTCTGGCCTGGTGCACCTAGTTTGAGGTTGCATATCGCGGCGGATCATCGGTTTGAGGCAGGATTTCCCTGCACCGTGTGCTCTCTGCGTAAGTAGTTGTCAAACCAGTGAGACCTTTAAGAGTGTGCATCAGTTCNTAGTTTGAGGTTGCATATCGCGGCGGATCATCGGTTTGAGGCAGGATTTCCCTGCACCGTGTGCTCTCTGCGTAAGTAGTTGTCAAACCAGTGAGACCTTTAAGAGTGTGCATCAGTTCCAAGTATCATCTCAAACGCTTTCATCTGTAGCGCAGCTTTTCTCTCGACAACGGGTGCCGGGTAGAATGGCTGGTGGGTCGGACAAGAAGTCGGTGGCCTCCCGGGTTGATGCCATCGANCGGGTGCCGGGTAGAATGGCTGGTGGGTCGGACAAGAAGTCGGTGGCCTCCCGGGTTGATGCCATCGAGCAGCAACTCCATAATGTTCAAGCCCTGGTCAATGCTACAGCCAAAGGAGTGGGGAAGGACAAAGTGCTGCTCATGGGGAATTTCGGGCACGGCTGGAGGAGGCCTGGGCCAGTTGGAAGGAAGGGGCAAGCAGGGCTCGCGGTGAGGGTGGGGTTGTCAGCTCTGGGGCGACTTGGTTCGCGAGCAGCTCGTCAAGCAAGGCCTCACGAGGGAAGTGGGGGGCTTCGTGCAGAGGACGTCGTGGAGTCCGTCCATCTCCGTGAGCCGCTAGAAAACGTGTCGAAGGTGTCAGCACTCGTACTGCTGTGTCGACCGACGTGGCCAGGCCTTTCCGCTTGCCGCTTGCCGCCGCGGCTTGCAAGCAGTCGGGAAGCGGGATGGTTCCTATTCTCCCCTGGAAATACGTCCAAACTCTGATTGAACGAATCAGTGCAAGCCGTCTTGTGGACAAACAAAAGTGCAAGATGCACGTTTGCATTTTGTTTTTGGGTTTCTCACGGTACCACGACTGCCTGATTGTNTACGTCCAAACTCTGATTGAACGAATCAGTGCAAGCCGTCTTGTGGACAAACAAAAGTGCAAGATGCACGTTTGCATTTTGTTTTTGGGTTTCTCACGGTACCACGACTGCCTGATTGTCATATTTACTTTGCTTTGAGTATCTTTTTAAACTATAGCTGAATCGTACTTGAATCGGCTATCTTACTCGAATATATCAGCAAGATGTTAAAAATGTCAGTTCGTTATAATGCAGTAAAATGTTACTCAGATTCGAGCAAGATTGCAAAGATGTTAGGTGCATTTCGTTACACGATTGATGACACGAATCCTACTTGCGTGTTGACATCATTGGTTGTGTTCGATTGGATATAGTGGACAGAAGGCAATAAGAATTTCATGGTCAGTAAAATGATTGATAAAGTTTTCTGAACACCCTGCAGGATGGACTCACAGGATCTGCATGGGGTGACTGGGCCAACTACACCGCATCGCCGCTCCGTGCCGAGCCTGTGTCTGCGGCCGCAGCTGCCGCCGCAGCCAAGGCGGCTGCTGCCAAGGCGGGCGCAAGCGCAGGAGCCAAGAGCGTGGCCGCCAGCACGGGCGTCGCAGCTGGCACTGGCAAGTCGCTGAGCGGCGAGGGCGAGGACGTTCCCCCGGAGCCCACCTTCGACCCTGCCAACGAGGTTGGCGTGACTGAGCCTTTCGGCTACTTCGACCCGGCCGGCTTCTGCAAGAAGGGTGACAAGGCTGGCTTCCGCAACTTGCGTGCGGCCGAGATCAAGCACGGTAGGGTGGCCATGATGGCGGCAGTTGGTGCCGTCTTCCAGCACTACGTGAANCGTGCGGCCGAGATCAAGCACGGTAGGGTGGCCATGATGGCGGCAGTTGGTGCCGTCTTCCAGCACTACGTGAAGTTCCCTGGCTTCGAGAGCGTTCCTGCGGGGCTTGGTGCCGTGGAAGTCGCACCGGGCACCTACGGCTTCGCAGCACTCTTCGCCATTGCGGGACTGCTGGAACTGGGCGCCTGGACCGAGGATCCCTCCAAAGAGCCCGGCAACTTCGGCGACCCTGCCGGCCTGAACCAGTACACACTGGAGATGCGCAACCGTGAGCTCAACAACGGCCGCATGGCCATGTTCGCAGCCATCGGCATCATCGCCGCCAACATCTACACGGGCAAGGATGCCATCGAGCAGTTCGGCTTGGCCTGAGCNGCGCAACCGTGAGCTCAACAACGGCCGCATGGCCATGTTCGCAGCCATCGGCATCATCGCCGCCAACATCTACACGGGCAAGGATGCCATCGAGCAGTTCGGCTTGGCCTGAGCAATTCAAAACGAGCTCGTTTTTCTCGACGGGTAGGAGTAGCGACAGTCCGAATTCGGACGCGCAGCCCAGAGTCCCAGAGGACCAGACAGCCCAACACCACACAGCCAGCACCACCCTTAAGGGCAAACCCGCGTTTGCGAAGCCAGAACCTCTAGACCAACAGCTGCAGACCGACCCTTTTCAATAGCCAGCAGAAAGGCTCAGCACGCCTTGGCCCGTGTGGGTAGTGTACAAATTTGTGCGCGAGCGCGCTCAAAGGATCGCATCGGTTACAGGTTTTGACCCCTTGAAAGCCAATGTGCGCGGCCAGCATGTCGTTACGCTTGCGCTCGGTGGGAAGCCCTGAACCGCAGCTTCCTTGGCCCGAAACTGCTTCTTGCAAGCTTGCTGTGCTTCCCTCCAAGCGCCGCGAGAGCTGCACTTTGCGACTTGGCCTGTATCCGAGCAGGGTCGCGTTCGGCGGTTGTCTGAGAAACTTTCGTGTTGCAGGCGTTGCGTTGCCACTGAGGGCTTCCACCCCTTTGAATGTTCGTCCTGAAGATCCGTTTGCTGTGACCCCAACAGCCCTGCTCTTGCTCCGGATCAGATCGATTAGGGCGTTGCTTGTGGCGTTGTCCAGAAAAAGGATGCTCTTGGATTCGGCTCTCCCGAGCGACCGCCTAGGCGTACGCGCCAACTTTCCTCGAGGCCAGGGAGAAGGGTGACGTGTCCCAGCCGGCACAGTAGCAGGCAGCAGGTCTGTTCTTTGCTGCGATTGTGCCACCGACAGGGCTGGAACGAGGAGGTTGACTTGCGGTGTGAAAGGTGTGAGAGATCTTCGTAGCTGAGAATGCTACATGCAAGACAGGTATCCGTCCCACTTTGCGCACATCTTCGTGCGCCCCACCTTTTTCCTGCGACACTCGCCTGCCTACAGCATGAGAATTCTTCCCCTTCCCAAGCCCAAAGCGTTGAATCGTGGAGTTTTTGGAGGTTTGTGATGTGGAAGGTGCTTGGATGCTTCGAGGGTTTACAACTTTACAGGGGCTTTGTCCTGAGCCTAGGCCAATCTCCGAAACGTCGTACCCGAAACGTGCCCTTGATATGGCTTTGCTAAACAACTAAACTTTTCTCTTAACCTACATTACATGTCAAGCAGGAGACCAGACACCCAAGCCAAGGACTCTCAACTCACGCAGTCAGTCGAGGCCACAGTCATGCGGAGCTGGCTCAAGCATAATAGGGTCACAGTCAATGTCATTGCACATTCTAAGCATTGGTGGTTCTTTCTTAGTTGGGGGGGCAGTGGTTGCGGGGTGGGGCCGGATGTTACGGGGTAGCTTGGTTGTCTGAAGGATCAAATCTTTAGGCTTTCATCTGCAGGGACACTGTTTTGGAACTCGCAATGTTATGTTCATTTAGGGTTCCCAGACTGATGCGAGCCATGATTCAGCAGGTGTGATGAGGATGATAATGAGGCCAATGGCGATGATGACGTCAATTAGAGAGTCTGGTGACTGGTGATCATGTTAGTCGTGGTGGTGCTGGTAAGAGCGAGTTGTGAGGACGCATGACATTAACGATTGTGATGCTGGCAGTACTGAGTGGTGATGATGCTGGTGAAGAACATGATGATTGTAGTGATGATGATGACGAGGATGACGATGATGATGATGAGGATGGTGAGAGCATAGTGATGACAATAAGAGGTCCTGCATCTCTCATCTTACACGCGGGTCTGCAACACGATTTGTGACAACACTCATAAAAGGATGATTCTGCTCCAGGCTCCTCAGGCTCCTCAGGCTCCTGGCCTCGCCAAGCAAAGTGTAGAGGCCTCCCGCAACAGGACAACTCCAGAATCCTTCGCGAAGTCCAAGGCAACCATGCCAGCTGCGGAGAAGCGCATCGACCCCGAGGCAGTAGGATTTCTGGTCGTAGAGCATGGGTGGCACTGAGGGCAATGCTGGGGAGGGTCGAGGATCAGTCAGGAGCAGGGCTTAGGGCTTAGGGCCGGGACAGGGTCAGAACCCGGATCTGGAGAAACGCGGCGGTGGTAATGATGTTGAGGAGTTATTGATGGGAGGGGACGAAGCAGACAAGGATTATGATGAGCTTGCGAGGATGACTACGTTTGTGAGGATGATGATCATGATGACGAGGAGGAGAAAGCGGAGGGTTTCAATGTTCTGGGACTCAACGTTGAAGCCCTCAACAGTTTTCCGTCTTTCAATACATGCTAGTTCTTCCCCAAGCCTGTACGTTGCCTGCTGGTTGTCATTCAGTTTCTATTCCTCAACGGCCGCTGTCCGATGCTCTTGCTTTGCTTAGCGCCGTAAGCGGCTTTGAGCCTTTCGAAGAGGAAATGCGCGAGACTAAGAGCCAGAGCGGCCAGGATGGTGTGGCATACACCTACGAAGAGCTCGCTGAGTACTACAAGGGTGCCCGGCCTCACCAGGGCTCCGAGGTCCGAGGGCATTGACATGGATTGAGAGATTGAGAGAGAGACTGTAGAGAGTTTCGGGGTTCGCCGCTTAGCTTCGGCTTAGCTGCTTAGCTGCTCAGCAACGCCCTCGAGAAGAGTCCAGGCCCACGGCTGCGAATTCAGGAACTCTCAGGAAGAGCGCAGCATCGGCGTAGCTAAGACACCAAGAGGAGCTCAGGAAAACGACCCTAAACCCATCAGGGCCGAGTTTCAACTGGCAACTCTTATCTTTCACACCTTCGCAAGCTCGAGTCCCGCAACCTCAACTCCTAAATCCACTTGCATCCCTCAGTATATACACGAGTAGCATACTTAGGGGTCCTACCGCAGGTTCCTACTATTCAGGGTCTGTGTCGGGGTCTCGTATCTTCACACTACGAAGCCTTCCTTGAAAGACGGATAGAGGAAAGCACGGTTTCTCCCAGGTAAGTACAAGAAGGCAGCAATTGCAGCGTACTGGGAAGAATGCAAGCCAGCTTCTCGGCGGCATTTGGCGGCTCACGGCCAAAAGCACTTCTCTCGGCAAGCACTCTGACCCGGGCCTTTTGCGATCATCAGCCGACCTGTGTTAACCAACACACTGACCAACACCCCAGAAGGTCTCGGTTTGGGGTTTTTGGGACTGCGTTGGGTCGTTGATGTTGAGACGGCCGGGCTCACGCTTTTGAAGTGTATAGGCGCTTTGCGCAGCGGGCGAGAACGCCCATGGGAGAAGCTTAAGACCGCTTGTCGGTTTCGTGTGGAAAGCTCCATGCTCTGAGGGCTCTAGGCCCTTGAGACTCAAGAGCTTTCAGTCCCCAAAAGTCCACAAGAGCAGGAACACCAGCAAAGTCTGAAGAGACGGTTTCGGATTCGAACGCCGAGTTTGCGCAAACCTCAAAGAAGAAGATTTTGCCGCTGCCGCCGAGGCAAAGAAGAAGGGAAAGGCCGCAAAGGACCCGTGAATTTCAGCAGAAGTAGCTATAACTATAGCCTATAGCATTCATCATTGTTCTTGGTCCTGTTGCGCACATAAGTATTTCAGGAGCGCAGAGTTTTTACACTTATACCCGGACTATGACTATGACAACTATTGGCTATGTCTATTGCTCTTATTGTCGTGCTTACTTATGAATACTGCCGAAGAGCGATGTCAATATGTTGCTTGCATCGCATCGCGGCTGCTGCCGAATCCAAACTCCGCTCCGTTCGGCTTTGCGCGGCCCCCGCCCACCCCCCGCACCTCGGGTAGTTTGTTCGGGGGAAGTTTGAATGCAAAAAAATGCAGAAGTTGGGTATATCTATATTATGAATATTATCCAACTGTTACTGAGTGGGGGCAGTACCCAATGCAGAAGCCTCAAGGATTTTGTACCTGACCTTCGCCCCCCTCTCCCTCTCCGGTCTCCCGACCTTCGCAGGAGCCAGAGCCCAAGGCGAAGGCCAAGGCGAAGGCGACAGCCAAGTCCAAGGCCAGCCGACCGTAGTGCTAGTATATTATAGTAAAGTATTATAGTATATTATTACATTATAAGACCCTTTGACATGTAGAACCAGAAGCGCGGTGGTTTTCCAGTTCTCTACTCCACCAAATGCAGGGAAAGGCTGCGCCGGAGCCGAAAGCGAAGGCGAAAGCGAAGGCGAAGGCCAAGGCAAAAGCCAAGGCCATGGACGGGCTTTCGAGCGCTGGGATTGTTTTCTGGATTTTTTCCAAGTAAGTTGATGAGTTGTGAGGTCCAAGCCTGGGGTCTTTGGTATGCTCAGAAGCGCGGCGGTGTCGTCCGACAAACCTGCAATTTGCGCACTTTCCAGGACATGTCGTAGCCGAAGCTTGGAAAGGGTTTGGCCGGAGTCGTCAGGCCGAGCCTGCGGCGAAGCCCGCCCCCCCGACGGGCAAGCCGGCCACTGCCGGGCTGGGCTCCCCAGACTGCCACAGACCTGTGGTCGAGGATTCCAGCTCTAGGATTCCGGGCTGGGTCTGGTGGTGCGGATCTGATTGTTGAGTGGACGAAGAGAGACAGAGAGAGCAGACCTCCAACCAAAAGACGTGGCTCCACATGGTGGCTCGCCCCTCAACCCTGCGAAAGAAGGATGGAGCTGAAGAGCATGTCTGCGTGCGTGCATCTCTCTTTCTGTGTCCATGGCGCGATCATGCTGAGAATGAACCCAGGCAAAGAAGAGCAGTACACGAGCGCTTGCCTCGAGCAACAACTACCAACAATCGCAAGAACAACAGTTCTCGAACTGCGGTGATAATATGCTCGTTGCCTTGGAGGCAGCCGGGTGGCGAGCCCTGGTTCACGGTTAAGTGTAGAGCCAAGTCCACGGACGTTTCGTTCTCGAGCCCTCGAACGTGAGACTTTCCAAGCTCCATACGCTCCCAAGAATCTCTTCGCAGGAAAGTCCTGGAAAAGTATCCCAAAAACACATGTAACAAGCCTAAGCCACCCAGACGGAAACGAATGGGAGCTCCCAGGCAATATCGCTCGGCCTGGGCCCCGGAATGGCACTGAACACCGGTCTCACGGAGAAGCAGAGGGAGATCCTGGCTCACACGCCCAAAGGGCTACAGGGGCCACGCTCGGCCATGCCAGTAAAGCTTGATTTGCTTCTGCATGGCGTACAAGTTTAAGTTTCAACCTTCATCGGGTGATTAAATGTGTGTGTGTATATATATATATATATATATGTAAAATCTTCTGGCTCTTATAAGCAGCGAAGCATTGCCGTCTGCGTGTTTCTCGCACGATGATCCTCAGTTTCATAAACAGCAGGGCCTCGAAGACTCTTAGCAATCTTGCATGCAGTATATCTGCAAATTGCATTTTTCTCACTGCTCACGCGTTGGCGCGACAAGGGCAAACCTGTGAATGTGTCGGCGCTGACCAAGGTGCCCGGTGCCCAGTTTCCCTGTGGTTCAGGCTAGAGTCTAGAGTTTGAGTCTAGAGGGACAAGCAGGGCACAAAATCACTCGCCCAATTAACACTGGAAATCGCAAGCACCATAGCAACCCCTCAGGTGTTTTTGCCTTCCGCTTCCGTTGCAGGCATGTGGGGATTCACACCTAGGCCTTAAACCCCAAGCCCTAGCCCTAAGCCCTAAACCGTAAACAATGGGCACAGGCCTTCCACCTTTCCACACAAGTGGATTCCGATCAACTGTACCAGGCGAAAGGAAAAAGGAGTTCAAATAAACACACACCCTAAACCCGAAACCTTAAACTCCAAACCCTAAAGGCCCCAAACCCTAAAACCCTAAACTTACTGCGTTTCGCGCCTTGTCGCGGAGGGAGGGCACTACTGCCAAGAGGGTGCCAACCCGGCAAGAAGTTTTTTGCAGGAGTTGCTGTTTGCCGGTCTTCTGCGGAGCTTTTGTTCGAGCAGCCAATGTGCCAACAAGTCTTTTTGCACGAATGTGCTTGTATATGCATGAGTTCCTGTCCACATGCTCAGAATTGTAAGTGTCCATGTCTGAATACATTGTATTTAAGCACGCTCATTTCAAGGGTTACTCGAAAAGGGTTTGACAGTCGTTGTTTCTGGTATCTAGGCGTTGGACGTAGCGATCCCAAAGTGCCGACACTGGCCCAGGTCCAAGGACGACCTCGGTCTGCTGCCACAGCCACTGAAACCCAGGCTGCCCGGTCCAACAGAATCCCCTAGTCCCGTACGTCCGATCCTGCCGACTTGGTCCTGATGTCTCATGCCAGAGCAAGCGATGGACTCAGATTTGCAGGGATTGTAGCATGGAGGCTTGCGGTGTGAAGTTTGCTGTAACAGTGGGTTTTATGGTTGACGGGAGTTTCAGCCTTGGGTGCACGATCCAGAGACAGTCAGGATTAGGGTATTTTCTCTACCTAATGTCCCAGGACGTGTCAAGTTTATCAGGGAAGCCTTGTATAAAGCACGGGACGGGACGGAAGCGTCTCCATCAGCACCATTCATATGCTCAGTTGCTAGTCCGTCTATGGAGTTCCAACCCCGGAGCGCGTTCTGTTGCGGCAGGTTCAGGACCTGTCTGGTCGGAATCTACGTGCGCTCTCAGCCGTTCGGAGGCGGTCGGGAGGGATAGGAGGCCCTCAGGATGGATGAGGTTTGCTCAGGCGGACTGTGGTGGACTATGGGTCGGAGCGTTTTCGCAAGGGGTTTTGGCCGGGCCCGCCGGGAGCCTGTCAGTATAAAACGGGGATCAATGCTTTTGTGTCTACCAGAAGCAGCCTCTGAGTGCCGACTTCGGCCAGGCAGCGACAAGAGCTCGAACGGCCATCGCTTCTGGGACCTGCAAGCAGAGGGTTTAGACTTTTTGGAAGCAGGTGGATAAGACTGTGCCCGGGCCCAGGTTATGACAGCATTCCCTTTGCCAATGGTATGATTGGTGCTGGCATGAGCTGCCAGCTCATCAACTACGTGCATGAGGCTCCGAAATGTAAACGAAGTTGAACAAGGGATGCGGGATTCGGCCAAGTGCTGTCAAAAGCCCGGTCTGTTTCTGCTCATACATCATGAGGGATACTTAAAATACTCACAATCCGAAGATTGAGTGTAATTTCAGGTCGTGGCAAGGCGCATGCATAATCCGGACGACAGGAGCACGACACCTTCTTCGAGGTGTGCAAGAACTTCGATGCGATCATTGTGCGATGCAATCCTGGTCAGATCAAGGCTGACGGAGGCTCCGCATGGGGGGTGCCAGGTATAGCTTGTAAAGCAATCCCAACCGTTGAGCCTGGCAGCATGGTCCTGAGCCCCACGCCTTGTTGGTTTGTTGGGGGTTTGAGCGTGCGGAGTGCCGTTTTGTCACTGGCTGTGGTGCCCGTGCTTTTGCAGGTGACCAGGGCAAATTCGACGACGGCATGCGCGCCATGCGCAAGCAGGACATCCAGGCCCGGCACCGGAACTGGAGCGCCGACGAGAGATCGACGGGTCGGCACCGAAAGAAAACGGCTTTCGTAAACACAGAGCCCTCGAGCCCTCCTCACTCCTCAGCTCAGAACTTCAACGCCGCCCCAGGACCGGAAGGCACTCAGGGCCTAGGCCTAAACAGCTCAAACGCCCAGGTCTGGCCTGCCCCGGACGTCATGGAGTTCATGGGCGCCAAGGTCTGGGGGCCCCAGGGAAGCCGAGGGTTGAGGTTTTGGGAGTTTTCCCCGGATGCTTTGCTTTGGGGCAAGGCGGCGAAGGTTCTTTTCTTCCAACCCCCTTCGAACGCCACGACGTCACGAAGCACAGCAAAGCAAAGCCAGACCTTTCCCTTGAAACCTCCAGGATGCGCTGTGCAAGATCGCCGATTTGAAGATCGGGCTTGAGGCCCCGGCCCCCCTTTGCGGCTACTCCTGCATCTTTAATCTCTCAGGCTGGGCGCGGGAGCGCCACTACAAGTAGAGCCGCTGTCAAACGTAAGCTCATTCCACCAACCACTAGCCACTCTCCTGTCCACTCCCCACAGGCGGTCTTGCTTGTACCCGTCGGAGCAGTGAATGATATCGCCATCTCGCAGCGCAGTAATGGTTGTGGTTGCCGCAGAAGTAGTCGACCTGTCTTTGTCGTCGTCATCCTCCTTTCCGTGTCGTCGCCGTGCCACCAGTAGCAGTCTGCATGCGGTTGCTGATCTCGGTGCTCATGCTTGAAGTGTCGTCGGAACCTCCACCGCCGCTGCCGCCACCACACCACGCGTCATCTTCTTCATCATGTGCAGGTTCAGACCAACGGGATTCAGTCTTTGGGGTCCCATCGAAGAATCTTGAGACTTTGCTCTCTTCGAAGGGGCAGTCAGCGGACTTAACGCGCAGGACACACTTGCCTACTACGACCCCGCGGATTTCGCTACAGGCGCGCTGTAGGAGACTCGATGGACTCGAGCTCCTCTGAAGCGAGTACAGGTTCCACGCACTATCATGCACTACGTCACTGCACTACGTAGGCGGTTTGCTTTCCTCGGCATCTGTCGGCATGTTCCCTGACCCTCCGGCCGGCCGAACGACACCGGCTGCACTGGTGGCCGGCCGCTCTTGCATTTTGAGGTGCTAGGTCTTTGCTAGGCTGTGCCAGCTGGCTCATGGTTTGACGGAGGACAACTTCCCAATTGCCACGGAGTCTCCACCTCTCACCGCATTGAAGTCCCCTTGGGAGGTTTCAAGAAGACCATGGCTTTCCAGCCGCGCGTCATCAAGCAGCGCCTCGGCGGTTTGCGGGGTTTTTGGCTCTTTCTGAGCCTCGTTTCGCCGAGGAGTGGTCTAGGGAATTTGTATGCAGCCGAGGAACCGCGGGTCCTCTGGCGAGGGCATCTGGATCATCAAGCTGAAGTCAGGAGACTACTGCACCTTGGCCTTGGCTGAAATCCAAAAGCCACGAAGCTCGAGCTGAGAAGCTCGCCACACCGTACAGCAGAGGTTTTGGGCTTTGAAAAGGGGTAGTGGCTTGATGGGCTTGAGGAGTTTTTGAGGTTCCTCCAAAGCTTCCTGATGCCGGCATTGAGGCAAGTCCTATGGCGAGCGCTCTTGCGGTGACGACGAGATGCTGGACCTCATGGAGGCACTCCTTCATGAGCAGTTGTTGGGGTCTTGACTTAAGGGATCTTCGCAGTCTGCGTGGTTTCAGGAAGGCCGGAAGGCCGTTTGGCACTCAAGATCCTAAAGGACGAGTGTCGTGGGTTTGGGAGGTGAGGTCCTCGAGTTCAGGATGAGTGCAGCTGGTCGCGGCACTTTGCACTGTGCCCGTGTGCCCGAGGGCGAGTCCACTGGACTTACAGCCCGGACAGTCTTCGCATCGCTCAAGCGGGCCAACTGTCAGACTTGACACAAAGCACAGTATGGTCTAATGCAGCGGCGCACCGGTTTAACGTGAGTATGTAGTGGCTGTAGAATGTGTAGAAGATCTTCTGTCTCAGCCGTCGCTAGATTGTTAACAGCAGCTTGAGAAGCCGAGGAGCCCGAAGACACTTTTGTGGGAGCGACTAAGCTACTACAAGCTACTACGAGTGTACTCTTAGGTCCCCGCGAGGTCGCAGCCCAGGCCCGACACTCCGAGTGCCCCCCCCNCCCCCCCATCCGAGGCCAACGACAACCACTCGGAAGAGTGCTTTGGCTTTGGCCTGGCTTGGGGACAGACCTCGGCTTGGGACGGGGGACGGGGTGTAACGGCTTGGGTTTGGGCGTCGGAGCTCTTCCGGACTTCCTTGCTGAGCCAGTCCTGTGGCGTAGGCCAGCTGGTGTCTCAGCCTAGAGGGCTCTGAAGCCTTAACCGGAGCCGGAGCCCTCGAATGGCAACTGGTCAGACAAGGCACACCGTCGGAGAGTTCATCGAGTTCTGCGTGAGCGGCCGCACTAGTGACTCGTCTGCCATACACGACCCTTCTCCAGCGTCGAACCTTTCTGGTTCATGACCTCGAGATGAATCAAGATGCATTTTGGCTTAGAGGGTTCATGCGTCGCAGTGCACACTGTGTGGCCAAGGCAAAAGTGGTACCTGGGCTTCCAAGGGCGTCGGCAAGAATCTTGACGACCGATTGATATCATCTACTTGTCGCGAGTACGAAACCCGAAGCCGCAAGCCTACGCCATCCTACGCCCTACCCTCATTCGCAAAGTTGTTAAATCCTGAGACGACGGCAGAAATGCGAGCACTTCTCAAAGGCACACAGCTATCCGGATTGCACCCTAAACTGTGCAGAGCTTCTTGTGATGGTTGATGATAAGTTTTTGCATGTAAGAGTCTTACTCAGCTACTCAGGCTTCAGGTGTTTGGCCCTCTTGGAAAGATCGCAAAAAATCCAAGCCTGGCGGAGCATGGACCAATGGAGACTTGAAGCCGCAGAAGGTTCGCTTAACCCGACATGAACGCGGATTATCCAAACAAACTCAAGAAGCTGTCTCTGCCGTGACTTCCCCGAGCCTGGATCAGCAGAGCAAAAGCCTGTCAAGTAGCTTTGCCTTCCTATTCCAACCGACGCAAACTTCGGAACCGCGAAGAGTAAGAGCCCTTGCTTATCGCCTAGGGCCTTGTTTCCCAGCCTAGGGCCTGACGTGATGACACTTTATCAAGCCCAAACACCCAGAGACTTCCACCACTCCTCCCAGTCCTGAGCGAGGTATTTGGAGGGTGGCAAGGAGGCCGGCGGTCAGCTGGTGGACCAGCGCTGCTGGGTACTGACGAGAAGCGAGGGCCGGGTCTGAAGAAGCTTCGGTTTCCGATGAGCTTGGGAGGTCTAGATGGGTTTGTAGAAGACATACATATTCTTCATATTATATGTTGTTCGGGTCTTCGTCCACATCCCCGACAACGACGGCACCATCAGCAGCATCAACATCATCGCAGCCCCATCATACCGGTCATCATCACCGTCGTCATCGGCGAGAATCGGGGAAGGGCTGGAAGGAAGCTTCGGGCTTTGGAGGAAACCTCAAGACCGCACTAGATATAGAATCCCAGCTGAGGTTTCTGCCCTCGAATTGTCGAAGGCGAGCTGCGCTACAACATGGCATCTCGGGCAGAACCGGCTCAAACCCAAAGACGAAGAAGGCCGCGCCTGGAAACCTCTCTTCCTGGTAGGCAATTGATGGCAATTGCATAGACAGGCAGAAATGCTTCTTGATTGCATGGTGGACTTCCCTGATATAGCAGCAGCGTAACAACACTGGGGGCGGTTTTGTTTCCACGCTACGCCCGGAGTGGAGGTCGTCACAGGATAAACACAGGAACAGTTGCAGTCGTGACATTTTAACTTCTTTGACTGCCAAGACGTCAGCCTTGTTCGAAAGGCTGCCAGCATGTGGAATGCCACATTTTCCAAACAACTCCATGCTGCCGTGCCTGACCACATCCATCCAGATGGTGCTTTTTTCAAGCTTGCAAGCAAGTCGAGATTTGGGCTTAGCAGGTTCGGTAGATCAGCTCGTTATTGTAGCCATAGTGCGTATGCCGAGGTGGGTGACTCGCTTGTCGGCATCATCCACAAGAAGCCAAAGGAAGGCCGTTTCCGAAAGCTACAGTAGCGGTGCTCACATAGAAATTTTCAGAGTAGCAAGACTGCAAGGCCGGAAGGATGAAGTAGTGGTACCAATAGGATTCCTGTTATGAAACCCCCGAATTCCGAGGTGTCGTGACACCTA
Organism: Symbiodinium sp. clade A Y106; assembly: GCA_003297005.1. NCBI lineage: Eukaryota > Dinophyceae > Suessiales > Symbiodiniaceae > Symbiodinium > Symbiodinium sp. clade A. Next base: position 29,421 of record BGNK01003535.1, read on the forward strand.
GACGGTACATTTTGTTTCAGATGCAAGCCCGGAACGACAAACCCGGAGCTCCCGATGTGAAAGGCGGCATCAGCGCCGTCGGCGGCACCGGCTCTGCCGCTCGATGAGAAAATGCATTATGCTGTGCTGCTACTGTATTAGGGGTGAGAGGCGGCGCAAGGAAGTAACTCATGGATTGCAGTGGGCCGTTTAGGAAGGTTTGCTTGGACCGTGGCAGGGAACGGGTTCGGGATTTGGAGTCCCGAGTCCCTTTTAATCCCAGGGCCCAAGGCTCTCCACAAAAGCCGTAGCCTGGCTGAAGGCTCGCATGACTGCCGTAGCACCTGGAGCTCAAGATGCTTTCATGCTGTCAGGTCTACACTTACTACGGCCCCAAGGAGAAGCGTTTCAAGCGCCTCGGCCGGGTCCACTTGAGCTGATGGTTTCGGTTTGGAGCCGATCCGTGTGGTCGACGCCACCGCTTGCTCACGCAGATATGAATCCAAGCAGCACGGACGTGCCTGAGAGTTTCTGCGAGTTGCCCCCGGCAGGCATCTAAGCCTTAAGCATGCAGACCCTAGACCCCGTAGGGCACTGGCACAAGTGGAATCCACGCCGCCAAGTCCTGCGTTCTGCTTGGGATTCTAAGCTCAAGCCATGCTATTAGAGGATCCAAGCATCCTGTCGGTGGTTTGCAGGTCTGCAAGTATTCAGGGGTCCCGAGATTGTCTCGTCTCGGGGATTTGGGCTTCAAAGTGAGGGCTAATTGATGCTTTTTGTGGCTCAAGGCGTTCTTCTGTGGACAATGCCGAAGCTGCGACGGCACAAGCCTGATGGATCGCTGCTTTGCCTCTGCCGCTCAGGAACTTGACCGACAACTTCCTCAAGGACGACCTGCCGAAACTCTGCAGCACTGTGAGCACGGCAGCTGCGAAGGCCATGTTCTGGAGTCTGGAGGCATGAATGGGCAGCGCAGTTTCGTCAACTGTCGTTGTGATGGTGCACATAGTGCGTAAGGCATTGCCAGCCGTCGCTAATGGTTTGATCAATGCAGTCTTGTGTTCGGAGCCCGAGTTTTTCCTTAAAGTCCCCGATCTCCAACCCAAGGTCGCCAAGGGCCGACCCTTGTGGGGTGTTTCACGCTTTGTGCTGATTTTGGGGATTTCTCAGGTAGTTGGTTTCGTAGGGCCCTGCTTGCTCCTTTACGGCCGCCACCCAAGGAAGATCATGCCAGCACTCGGCCTGGGAGAGGACCCGACAACATTTTTTCCTGAGTTCGAAACGACGGGGGGTAGCAGAACATCAATGGACCTTTGATATAGGCCCCACAGAACAGTAGGGATCAACTGAAATCCTCATTCAAATAAGGCAGGGGCTCTGAGCTCCCTAGAATTATGTCCGACTCTTGTGCTAACTCTAGTCAGCTCGCAAACAGTCCAAAACAGGATAAAATAGGGAAACAACAGGAATCTTTTTTTTCGGAAATAAATTGAAATAAAGATAAGCATAGGACAGAAATAGGAGAAATTGGAACCCCGGCCCGCCCTTCCCGCTTCCCAAGCTACGGTGGACAGCTTGAGCCGTGACGTCGAGAGGCTGTCCCAACCGCCACGTGTAGTTTTAATCGGCAGTCCTGAAGGGATGTGTACCTCGGATTGAAAGACGAGCATAATCTTGCTGAGCTCCCTCAGAAAGCGGGCCAGTCATAATCCACCCTTCCAACCGAGAAGTGGTGCGCCCCCCCAGCTGTCCCCGCCGGCAGCACAGGTACGAACAGAGTCGCAGCGATCGTGGTAGGAACAAGGCCACCAGCTCTGCAACTCGAAAAGTGCCTGGGCACGGATGTCATAGTGATGGTCAAACCCTTGCAAAGGTCACGGCCAAAGGAGTGGGTAAGGACAAACTGCAGCGGCAGTGGGTATTGGGGCTGCTCCGGCACGTGGTGGGTGAGGCACCACCAGCGTTGCAGCTTGCAGCTTACTGCACTGCGGAGAATGTCATAGGCATCTTCCACCAGACAGGATCGAATTATTTACTGCGTGTTCGCGCGAGGTACGCAGGGAGCATCATCTCGCACCTCTTGTCACAGATCGCAGGTCGCATGTTGAGGGATGCCGAGTGAGTTAATGCTCGCATCTTTTTGGACAGGAATATCCGCGGCGCGAGCAAAGGGGCCGCTAGGGGTCAAGGTAACAAAGGCCGAGGCAAGGGTCCAGGCAGGGGAGGCAAAGGTCAATGCAAATGCCAAGGGACGGGAAAACGCGGAAAAGGGCAACGGCAAGGAGCGAGACCGTTCACCGCGTAGGGGGGCCCCCAGCCCCAGAGCCGGTTCTGCCACCCCCCTGTGCTGCCGAAGCACCGTTGCCCCCCCAGACGCTAGGATGGCGGACCCCCCTGCGGGGGATGAGTGAACAGCTTGCACCTCTTCCAAGACGGCCTGCTATGCAGGCTTTTTAAGAGTTTCGCCGAATCTGTCAACGCAACGCGCCATGTGAACAATCTCATGTTACATGTTTTCGCTTTGTGTCCACTGCGTTTATAGTGCCCCAATATTCGGCGAAACGCAATTTTCTCCTTTCTACTGGTCGGGACCGCACGACCGCTTCTTCGGAGAGTGTTGCTACTCCTAACGTCTAGAGTCTAGACTATACGTCCACCAGCGCACAGACCACAACATATGTCACTTCACATGTCCATATTGCTCAGTTGGAGTTTCGGGCACGGCTGGCAGGAAACTGATCGACCGCTCATATTCACCACATTATTCAAGAGCAACATGGAGGGGCTCAGTGCGAGCCGTGGTTTCGTGTGTGGTGAGTGCGACAAAATTGTATGTGGACGTTTCGCGTGGTGGGGGCCGCGGAGTGTGTGGGCGGTCGTGTGTGTGTGTGCCTTTGTCGTGTTGGCGCAGAGGGCTGAGGCAATAGGTTGCAGCGTTGCTTGGTCGGGTTTGGCACCTGTGCGTCTGTGTGGGCTGTTTACTCTAATTGCGCTTGCCGCATCCGAGGCTCATGTTTCCGACATGTGGCCACTTTGTTAAACCCAGTTGCAACATATGCAGGTGGGCTGAGCCAAGTCACTCCCCCTGCGTTGATTTTCATGTGCTTGTGTCGCTGTGATGGTGTCCCATCTAGAACAAGTGGTGTTTGCTTCCATAGTCCCTCCGCAACAGGCTTGATGTCGCTGTATTGATCCTTGCACAAGCTCCCGTTCTGAGTTGCCACCCACATGTGCAGGTCCAGAGAGGCTAAGCATTGGTGTCCGATTCGAGCCGTTTTGGGCAGGCCGCTTCGTGTTTCAGGCGTGCTGGCATGTTATCGTGCTGTTTCCCGCAGCTTGTTTTTGTCTACGTCACACGCGCACTTTGCCTCGTGTGCCGATCCGGCTTTCCGGTTTCTCGTGTTTCCCCCATGTGCGACATGGCTGTTCATCGGTGAGTGTTGCACATGTCTTCTCGTGTGCTCCACAAATTCTAGCATCGCGACGAATCCGCCCGCATTTTCTGCATGTTTCGGTGTTGGTAGCAGTGAGAGCAAGTCGATGAGGGCCCATCGTTTTGAGTGTTCTCCCATTTGTCCTTGGCTGCCGGCGCCGGCGAGTCGATCGGGTTTTTCGTTGCCTGTGTGATTGGAGTGTCCCTTAACCCATTGCCATTTGATGTTGTGTGGGGTTCGGAACCGTCGGTACATTTGTTGGCATTGTCGGGCCAATTCGATGTTTCGTTGGGGCTCTGCGATTTCCTGCGTGATATCAGTTGCGTATTGTGAGTCGTAGCCTATGGTTGCGTTGTTGTGTTTCCGTCCCGGTGCTTTCTCGTCCAGCCATGCCATAACAGTGTTTCTGCAATTGCTCTGAATTCAGCTGTGGTATTGGTTTTCTTCGTGGCTCCCAAAAAAACGCTGGTCGGTTGAATCGGTAAGGACCGGTCCACATAGTTCGAATAAACAATGTGTTCTGCTGTGTTCCTAAGGTTTCCCTACATTCCCCATGGTTTTCACTATTTGATTCCTATGTTTCCTTACTTCACCCTTATTCTCCTTAATTTTTTCCGTATTCCCTGTGAACCTGGAATTCCCATATTTTTCCTATTCGTCTCCTAAATTGTGGTTTTGGAGGTTCTCTAGGATTGGGCACTATTGAGTCGAACATAGCCCTAAAACGTTGGCTGAAGGTTGGGTTCACATGCCACGGATGCATCTTTAAAACCCGTCCTGGTGATTGATACGGCTGAGCTCTTGCGCCTGAGATCGCATTTTTGCGCAGAAAGTTTGGGAGGAGCCCATCCCACTGTGGTGGACGTCTGACTTCATCAACTCCTCCCCGGAGGGCACGGAAGCCAAGGACCTAAATGTCAGTTCGTTCGTAAGTTGTGTGAGAGATCTGCAGAGCGCATCTGCATTGGCTAGAACTTTCTTCTGGATGTGGGTCTTGGTTACGTAAATTGGGTGCCGCTGTTGGGGTCCCATGATACTACACCGCCCAGCCAAAGAGTAGCCTGTAGAATAGAGGCAAAACAGCTTCTTTTTTATCATCTGCGTCAGGGACGCCCAACTACAACAAGCCGCCTCGTCGAGGGTTCGCACCCGATTTTAACTGTGGAACCTCGCGCCAGGAAGTCCAGTGGGTTTTTGTTTCGGTATGCTTGCATCCAACTTCCGTTTTGCACGGGGAAGGCGACGTATGCCTCAACGCTTTGTTCTGAGAGCCCTGCTTTGTGAAGTTTCAGACCCCCAAACGCCAGGACGAGAAATGGATTGTCGGTGAGTTCAACTGCTCTTGCGTTGGTATCTCGAAGTGTCTGCCGGCCTACTGCGCCTTGGTTGATGATGAGGTCCTAAATCTAGGTCCTAGGTAGGGTTTGTAGGTTCACCGTTTCGGGAGGGTTCGGGAGTCAGACACACCGCGACCCAGAGAACTCGAGACAAGGCTGAGCACACCATCTCGAGTAGCGTCACTTTAGTGGACAGTCCAGGTTTCTGTATCCTCTCGGGCGGTTGCAAGGCCTCTTTCTGCAATGGCTGCAAGCTAGACTCAAGGAGACCGAAAGGCACTTCTCCAAGACCTTTTTGCCTCCAAAGATCCCTCTTATTTAAGTCCTCATTGCCCGGCAGCTTGCAAACGCAGTCGAAACTGGTTTGAAGGGGGCGGGGGTTTCTTCCAGGCAAGGATGACACTCCGAATGCCTGTTACACCGACATCCCGAAGAAGGACCTCTCGGAGGCGACGGCTGTGAGGGATCTGCGGTCTTCTGCGACGGGTGGGAGTTGGCCCAGGTCAAGCGCATCAGCGATCTCCTTGGCAAGAAAGCCACTGACATCCTGGTCACCGAGGCCAAGAAGAGGCTGCGGTGGTCGGGGTTGGAGCCGCTGTTTGCAAGATAAAGAAGAAGAAGCGCGCGCAAGCGCTCCAGCCGCCAGGAGCAAGCCAGCAGAGGCCGGGCAGTTCTTCTCGGATGGTCCCGTGGATGTCTCCTCCCTCACCAAGGTGGTGAAGGACTCGCGGTGTTCAGAATGCACTACTGAGATCTGTATTTTTGGGTAGGGTAGGACACACCACGAGATATTCTTCCGGCCTTTATGATTGAGTCCGAGACCGAATCCTGAGTCGTTTTGGAAGGGGCAGTGGGCAGGACGACCAGGGGCTGCTCCCACAGCCGAGGAAGCCCAGGCGGGCAGTGTCGCAGTGCTTTTGTCTCTTCTCTTTCGTTCGGCATTTCATCTTCGGAGAGAGCCCTCAGGTTCAAGACGGCCTTGACCGGCATCTACGTGCGCAGCCAGCCGCCTCTTGGCGGAGCCGGGGAGCCGCTACTGCAGGGGGGAAGTAGGAGCGTAAGTGTCAGAGTGAGTGTGAGTGTGAGTGTGTGTGTGTGTCTTCGTGGGTGTGTGGGTAAGGATAAAGATATAACTTGGTATGTTGCAATGCAAACGAGTAAGCAGTGTTCTACTCTGTTTTCGGGCTTCATTTTACATAATGTCATATGTAAGACACCTGACACCAGTACTTCTGTAAACTGCTATGCTGTAGGCCATGAAAGTCTGTGACGGTATTTGGCATCTCTTATGAATATGGGCATCTCTTAGATCTCCTAGGCGAACTTGTAACTAGCAGCTGAGAAACTGCAGGCTTCAGGCTCTGAGGTTCGACCTTTTTGCGACCTGTCACCGACGTGCGTCGCGGTGTTGCAAGCCCGATCGTTGGAATTGACATTTGCAGAGTTTCCGCAAACACCGTGTGACGGAAATGCTTTGACTACAAGAGCATTGTAATTGTAAACCTCGCATGTCTGAGGGGCGGTGGAACCGACAAGAGCTTCAACGGCCATCGTTACGACAGCATGGCTTTTGCCAACGGCATCATCCAGGACCCGGGTTTCTGTCTTCAGCCGCAGCTCGGTGCTCTTGAAGCTCCTCCTTGGGAAGTCTTGTCGGGCTATTGGAAGCTGTCCCAAAGAGAGCCGATGATGGTCTTAGTTGTGTGATGATTGCTACTATTGCACTCTGTGGCTCCTGCTGCTCCTCTTTACCCTTTCCGTTGCATCGGCGGCATCAGGCCGGTATGAGCTGCCAGCTGATCAACTACGTGCACCAGGCCCCCCGGGGCCAAAGCCCGGGTGGTGTGGAAAGGATGGTCATTTGTTTCGGCGCCGGTGCTTTTTTCGAAGCAAGATGTTGAGTTCAGGGATCCTTTGGGCTTTTCTTGGCGTTGTAGGAAGCCGCGAGTGTCCCCAAGTCCTCTCGGAACTTCCACCTCATGTAGCATTGGGCCGTGAGATGGAAGGTGCCCTAATGAATGTATGTGCCGGAGGGCACTGCAAACAAGACATATGCCGCCAAAGCAGCGCGTGGGCAAGAACCCTCGATGCGGGTCTTGTGCTCAGGAGCATGACAAGTTCTTCGATGTGGTGAAGAACTTCGATGCCATCATCGTGCGATGCAACCCAGGAGCCTCATTTTTCACCCCAGCTCCAAGCTGGTCTCCTCCCCATAGCCTCCTTCCGTCCTCGAGTCCTGTGCTTATCTGACTGCTCCTGTTTTCTGCTTGTTTCTGGTGTTCAGAGCACATGCGGGACCAGGACAGATCAAGGCAGATGGCGGCGACCAGGGCAAGTTCGACAACGGCATGCGTGCGATCCGCAAGAAGGGAATCCAGGTGCTGCTTCAGGGCCAAACTTGCAGTCAGGGTTGGGGGTTCTGCTCTGAAAGGGTGTATCGACGACAGACTTGTTCACTCTTTCTGCCGAGCACAGCAGAATAGAGTTGAATAGAAGATGTGACAACATATGCCGGGGCTTGCGACCCATCACGCGACGTAGATGGGTTGATGGTGCTGTATGTTACGGCACGATGCGACATGGTATGGCGAAGTGTGAGGCGACGCGATCACATAGAAGCAGTACAGTCCCAGAGCAAGCAGACGTAATGGAACATTTCAAGCAGCCCCCTGCTCTGTGCAAAACAGGTGTGGCCGGCCCCTGATGTCATGGAGTTCATGGGGGCCAAGGCACATCAAAAGTGATTAGACTGGAGCATCAGGAGCATCCAATTATGTGCCTCGCGGCGCTTACAGGACGCACTCTGCAAGATCGCGACCTTGAACATTGGGCTCGAGGACGCATCAAAGTTGATGTAGGGATTCAGGTCCAGTGCTTTGCCTGCGTCCATTCGGCTGTCACTATCGCTTCAGAGTTTGATCCAGAGGACACCCTGGCCTACTACGACCCCGCGGTCTTTGCTGCAGGCCGGAGGTAGCAGTGGCGGCAGTCGCAGACGCTGTGGTGGTGGGGTACTTAAGAGGTTCGAAGGTCGTTTGCGAGCATATGGAGGTTTCAAGAAGACCATGGCATTCCAGCCACGTGTCATCAAGCAGATGCCTGGCTGCACAAAACCATAGTCCCGTGCCTTCTTTCTGTGCTCCCCCACCGGCCGAGGAACCGCGGGTCCTCCGGAGAAGGCATTTGGATCATCAAGCTCAAGTCAGGTGACTACTGCCACCCGGCACCGCTTGTTCAGCAGGTTAAGAGGCCGCTTTTGCGTGCGTGTCCTGGGTGTTGGAGTCGCGCCTGTAGGGCCTGGCCAAGCATTCTCGGTGATTCGTAAGCAAAGATGAGACCTTCGATGCTCTCGTGAACTCTCCAGTATGATGTTTTGGCCCCACATGGAATGGTTCGCCGCATCCTGCAAACACACACTTCTCTAGTCCAGGGTGTTCAATTCCGTTATTCGCTGAGCACTCGAGACAATCGCATTTGCAGTTGCATCTTGCCACCGAGGCAAAACCTACGGCGAGCGCTCGTGCGGTGACGATGAGGTCTTAGACCTGATGGAGGCCACAGGTTTTCTCGGCTCCATAGGCACATGGGGTCTAAATATGGGTAGTTCTTCGAACCTGGCAGGCGAACGACAACCACTCAGAGGAGCACACTGTGGCAGAGTTCATTGAATTCTGTGCCCCTGGGCTTTGATCTGCCCCGAAGCGTCCCAACATGCTCCCGGAGAAGCTCAAACCCCGAGCCTCGCAACTGACACCCCACAGATCGCCCCCGAAGCCGAGGTGAACGGCCGCACGGGCAAGTCGGGCGAGTGGACCTCCAAGGGCGTCGGCAAGCACCTTGGATTCAAGTTGGGTCAACTGGGTTGCAAAAGTCTGAAAAGCAAGTAAGCCTAAGTAAGCTCAAGGTACCTCGAGGGAGGGAAAGATGCCGGAGGCCAGCTCGTCGATCAACGCCCCTCGGCAGCTCGTTTGGCTTTACACATGAGGTGCTCGTCGCTCGTCCTGGTCGGTTCTTGGATTTTCAAAGACGGGCTGCTTTTGCGAGGACTTCGGACAGTCATTGAGCCGGATGTGGGTGCTCGCTGACTGTAGAAGCCCTGGATCCAGGCTTTTGCCCTCGCATTGTGGAGGGCGAACTCCGCTACAACATGGCTGCCCGGCAAGAAGTTGTTGACACGAGATGCTAAGTCTACTAAGTCTACTAGGATACCAGCACTACACTTCAGCGCAGCACTGCAGCAGTACTAGTAACACTAGTATGTTATTCAGGCGAAGGTCCTTCGCCCCGAAGTTCCCTTTCAGACGACATGAGTGTCCTGGCAAGACCTGAGGTGGCGGATACCTTGGTTGGCATCATCCACAAAAAGCCGAAGGAAGGCCGGGCAGCATGTTCCCTTCCCGCCCAAAGAGTGCCAGGGACGTCATTTTATGTGGTCTTTTGACGCCCAACACCGTGCGACAGCCCCGGGATGGTTTTGTCAGGTGGAATCAGCGCTGTCGGCGGCACCGGTTCCGTTTACACCTTCTACGGTCCAAAGGCGGGGCCCGGGGGTTGGCTCCTGGGTTTGGGGCTTCTGCTCTGCAGAGCCACCGGCAAAACGCTCTCTCTCTCACTCTCGCTCTCTTTCTGTCACGGACGGCTCGTCGAAGCCGCAAATGCGCGAGGAGAAGAAATTCGCCGGCTTGACCAAGAGTTTCCTAACCGACGACCTGTGCCCCGGCAAGCAACCGGCAAGGGACCGGATCTGGGTTGCATGGCTCTCTCAGACTTTGCCGACTGCCGGGCTTCGCTGCAGGGCTGTGAGGATGGATTGAATCGTAGTGTAGAGTACTGCATCGCTTTATGCCAGTCCTACACCTGTCCTCGGCAACCTCAAGGCAGACGAAGTGCTGGAATCGGAATCCAGAACCAGAAGAGGCAGAAGTCACCAGAAATCAGAAAGCCTCATATCGGAATGCAGCCCCTAAGCCCCAAGTGCGAGCATGTGGCCCGCGGCCCTTAGGGAGTAAAGATCCGAGTCCTCCGAGCCCAGGTCGAAGATCATGCCATCCCTGGGATTGGAGTCCGACTCCTGTCCCCAACGCCGTCCGTTGTGAGGGCGATAGCCGGGGAAGGGGGAAGGAGGTCGCATCTAGCGGCTAGCAGGTGGCATCTGTGGGACAGGGATGGACAGGGTCTTGGGTACCGCAGGGTTCAAGGCCTGCGCTTGGGCTCGTACATCGTTGAGCTTACTGAGTCGCAGGGTCTCGGATTGGTCATGCGTTGCAGAGCAGCATCGCAGAGTAGCAGCTTTGCCGGAAACGATAGCTGTTTGCAGGCTTTTGAGAGACAAAGCTTTCACATCACTTGCACCTGCACCCCGGCTGTCGGCCTCTTCCGCCTCTTTCAGGCTCGGGGAACTCTCGGACCTGCCGAGGCCCCCGAATTGGGAAGCCGAGGGAGCAGCGCAGCTTGCACTGAGGAGCCAATCCCACTGTGGTGGACATCGGACTTCATTAACTCCTCCCCCGTGGGCACCGACCCGAAGGCAGTCCTGTGCCGGAAGCATGGGGTCCGTTGCTTGCGGCTTACTTCAGTTCTCCTAAACTTGCTTTGGCCCCGCTGCTTCTTGCCCTGGTTGGAAGGACGGTTCGGGAGTTGGAGTTGTAGTTAGTGCATGAAGGCTTCCCATGACCTGAACCCGTCGGTTCGGTGTTCCTAGGACCGGTTCCAGTGCGAAGCACTCCCGGTGCAGGACGAGAAGTGGATCGTGGGAGAGTTCAACTGCTCTTGCGTCGGTATCTCGAAGCTGGTTTGCATTTCGGTCATTCTCTCGGCGAGCCAGGTAGCAAGAATAGTGGGTGGGGGCTAGTCTACCACTGGGGCCATCGATCCAAAGTCTGCAGAGACTGGTATAATATATCTATAATATATCTATAAGTCTATAATATATATATACGCACATGTGTCCGTACTCTACAAACAGTGTATATATATATATATACACATATACAGGCATACATAGACGAACAAACAAATATGCATGCATATATTATATGTATATATGTGTATAAGTAGGCCGGTTTACCATAGCACAGATGGCGCAACCCAGTCAGGCATCCAAAAGCTCAACCCGCAGCGCCGGGCAAACGCATGACAGGCACCAAGGGTGTCTGCACATTCCAGGACGGAGCGAGGGCCGGAATTCAAAAACCGAAATTCCGAATGCTAGCGTAGGGGCCTTCATAGTTAGAATAAGCTTTTGGGGGGCTCCTTATTATATACACTCCTCCACCCGAGGAAGTGCTTGCCGGCCTGCGTGACACCGGAGGCTGAGAAAGCGCAGCAATCCGAGCATTCCAGGGCTGGGATATCCTTCTAAAGTCCAGACCCTCTACGGGTCCTGTGGACTTCCAATTTGCAGTGTCTTTTGTTCTGAGTTCCTCAGCACTGGGACAGTGTTGTGCTGCGCGAGATTCGTCGTCCCGTTGTTCGACTTTCTTTGGGCTTCTCTTTGCTCTCCATAGCGTTAGCTGAAGCACGTCCGTAGCTCTTCGCACACGGGCTAGTGGGGAGTTCTGAGCCTATGAGCTCAGGTCCTACAGCGACATTCCCAAGAAGGACATGAATGAGGTGCGGGCACCTTGGGGACCGCAAGCCAAGAAGCCGGCAGACCTGGTCCTCTTGGCTTGGGGGCGCCCCGCCCCCGCTCGTTGCCAGGTGAAGAAGATCGGAAGTTTGCTGGGCAGGAAGGCTCCGGCCTTGGCACCCGAGGTGACAAATTTCCCCCCGAGTTCCGCAACGGTCGCCTGCGCGCCTGCGCGCCCTGCTGAGGCAATCGGCATTTTGAGCAAGGGCGCAGCACAGGCCGCCGTCTGCCGTCTCGCCGTCTCGCGCAGAAATCGTTGGGAGACTTGCTAAAGGCTTCCCATCTTGTGGAAGAGCCCGTCATGGCAGTTTCTCGATCCACTGTCCATTGTTAAGTTTCTCTTTTCTTTTAGTTCCGTTCTTAATGGTCCGAAACAGAAGCTCAGCAACAGAGGATATCTGGGCTTGGCTTCCTGTGAAGCCTGGAGGTTGTGTTTCCTTTTTCCATCTCCCCCTGGTCCAAGCTTTAGTTTCGCCCTTCTTGAGCTGCTAGGTCTAGGCGTAGGAATGGGGGTCGGTTGGTTCAGGGGGCTTCAGGTAGCAAGCACTACCCCACCTAGCCACAGGGAGTAGGAAGTGTGAAGCTCCAGCCCTTGACACTGGATCTGCGCATTGCCAGGAGCGCCAGGACAAGCAGGTGGAGTCATTGAAGCAGATCCTGAAGTCCGTGAGTGCAGAAGGCCTGCGACGATACCCAAAAACCTCAGACTATCGCCCTGACTTCCCCCCCCCCCAGTTCATCCATGGATGCTAGACGTGCCCTCGACCAGGAAACAGCAGCTTGGTCGAGAAGCTCATGAACTGGAAGCGGAGCTGAGCCCAGAGCAGCGGGCGATCCCGCTCTTCCAGGCACCCGCGCAGAGGGAGGAACCTCCCCGCAGAGCTCAGAGGAGAGAGAAGGCCTTTCGGCCTTCAGGCCTCCATCTTCGGGCAAAAGAATCAGAATCAGTGTTTTCCAGGTCCAGTTTTGTTTGGGGATCAGGGTCAGAGTGTCAGAAGCCGCCTAGAGTGTTCGGAGCAGCTCATTTGGAGGATGTTCTTCCCCTGTGGCACAGTGCCAGCATTTTGCCCACGGTCTCGGCCGCTCTATGCAGAGGGACGGCTCAGTGAGCTTTCGGGTGAGCCTTGGTGGTGAAGAGGCGGCTGTGAGGGGTCCGAGGGTTTAGCTCATAAGCCCCGGACAAAACCTATGAACCCTATAGGTCCTTAGTGCCTCACTCTCAAGTCGCCTCCGCCACAAACATGGCTCCCCGGGCGCATGGTTCGGGTGGCCGACTGCCGTGGGCCCTCGGCTGGCAGGGTGCAGCGCCGTGAGGCTCGGATGGGTGGGTCGGGTTCAGTCTTTACAGGTCATGGGCTTGTAAGGGTGCATACCGGGTTTGAAAGGTGTGTGGGGTGTTTTGGGTTGCTGCTCCGTCCAGTCTAGTTCCGGTCCAGCATGAAAGTGCCAGAGCGTTTGTAACCTGCGAAGGGGCTTCTTGGACACTGCCTCGTGAGGACCTGGCTTGTGGATACTTGACATGTCCCAAGCCTGGACTCAATCCCGTCCAGCGTCGACGGTCTCGAACAAGTGTGCAAAACAGCAGTCATGTCTTGGGGCAGTCGTTCTCAGTAGAAGGCAGCTGCTTAGTCTTGCTGTGGGACATCTTGCTCCCGGCGCAGGTGTCCATTTTGGCGCCTTCGGCATGCTCGGCACATGATTTTCAGACCACTGTCCGGGTTGGTCGGAGATGTCCGAATGCCAAGATAGCTTGCAGCTCAGTTCCGTGCTTGGAATGATGTTCAAAGCCGTCATCCGAGTCTAGAGCCCGCAATGCAGCAGCTCTTCTCATCCCGTACCCTTCACCAAAAGTTCCACCGGAGTCCAAATCCTAAACCCCTAAACCCTAAACCCCGAAACCCGAAACCTTCAACCCTAAGACCCTGAACCTCAAGGCTCCAAACTCCGAGCGTCATCCCCGAAAAACCCCCTGGTGTTTCCGCCCACGACCGACCTGGACTTCGACACTCCGTGGCAGAGCGATTGGGGCCAAAATGTGGTAGAAGTCTGAGAGGACATAGGAGAATGTTTGACGTAGAAGTTTTTGACCCAAGGACATATGAAGCAGTTACAAGGCTACAAGTAGAATGAACGGTGCCCGCGGCGAGCAAGTAGAGAGCCAGAAGGAAGGACTGGAAGGATTGCCCGGCGACCTCGAACCTCAGAACTCACCCAGTGTGGCTCTGGAAACCTCTGCTACGGCTCGGTCACAACAAGCCCGTTTGTGGCAGCGGCTTTGACTGTGAAGATGTTCTCTTTCCTAGCGAAGAAAGGCATGCAAGGCAAGGATATCGGGCTTCTGGCGCAGGTTCATAGTGAACCTAAATTTTAGGTGGGCTCAACACCCAGCAGTGGGCCGTCTACACACATCTTGCGAGGTTTTTGAGACGGACTTATATGAGCCTGCACAAGCTAAAGCAGACAAGAGCAGTGTCAGAGGCAAACCTGCAACGGGTTTGCCGTGATCGTATAGGGAGCCAGTCAAAGCAGACGCCGTGCAGGCTGCACCGTTCTGTATAGCATATCGCTTGGTGTACAGCGGTAGGAGCTGGACGTGCTGAGTGCTGGCCTCTCGCGATACATGTAGAGTCGTTAAGCACAACTTTGGCTTTTGGGCTTTGGCTTAGAGAGTATCAGTAGCTTTCGATTCCACTAAGATACCCTCAGCCTCACGCAAGAACACGGACAAGTGCGAGACCGTCGGTCTTGTGCCAGCATAGGGGTGGCCACGTTTCAATGACAAGGGCGCAAAGTTCAGCACTGAACTCTTGATGGTCGTTTTGGGTTGTTCAAGTCCTGGCCGAAGCATTCCACTCTCCGCCTTACAATGCCACAAAAGGAGTCAGAAGAGGGATCTGCAGAAGAGAGAAAAGTCTCGTCATGTGCTACTGCTCAATCATGCTGACCTCGCACAGAGCTCTGAATCCTAGAAAATTCTCGTGCCCGAGCATGACACCATGGGGCTTGCATCCGCAGCCGCTTCCTTCGCTTCCAAGCGTTCATTTTCTCTTGCCCTGCAACTCTTCGTACAACTGCTGGCGCCGAGCTTAGCGGACGGGAGTCCGAGAGGCTTTGCGGAGGCGCTGTAGGCATGGTATAGCTTGAACTACGACCGGCTTTTGTTTGTTGTGATTCCGAAGCAGCGGGGAGCATGGAGTAGTTCAGAATTTGCTGGAGAATCCGACTGCGCGACTCGAGGCCGCGATGACCGAGCGCCGAATCGACCCGGAGGACGGAGTCGCGTGCGCAGCTGCTGGGGACGGAGAGGGGAGGGGAGCATGGGCATGGAAGGAGCATGCGTGAGGCTATGTCAACCACAGGTCTTCAGTTTGCTTTGTGATTTTCGGGCTGAGTTGCAGGGCTTGGGGTTTGTTAGATGCTTGCATTGTGCGACGTCGGTGTCAGGTCGTAGGCCTGGGCCGCCAGGCCCAGATGCTCCAAGTCAGAAGCATACTCCCTGGCCTCGTTGACTGCACAGTCCACTCTAAGAAGCTCCAAAGGTACACGTGGGAGGAGTTCTCGGAATACTATGCCGGGAAGCCCGCACCTCAGCCTCTTCGCAGGCCGTGATTGGGGTCGGGAAGTGAGCGGCCACACTTCATGTCGAGGGTGTGAAGAGCGGCCCTGAGTTCAGTTCAAAGCTCGAGGTACAAGAAGAAGGTCATCGCCTCCTACTGGGAGGAGTGCGAAATCAAGAAGGGCCACCTGCTTGCATGGGCTTCGGATTTCGGCTTTGAAAGAGGCTCCAGATCGAAAGTCTGTTTGTGACTGGGACAAGTGGGGTGCAGGGATTGTGGGGCCACGGGCCTAACTCCACCCTTGCATTCCCTCCTGCGTTTCTCCTGCTCACTATCGCCCTGGACCCTAGACCCTACACGCTGTAACCCGGGCCCTCAAACTTGCTCCAACCCTACGCCGCCTACGCCCTCAACCCAAGACTCCAGCGCGACTGCACGAGGTAAGAAGAAGGCGAAGGCGCCCGCGGCCCCAGCACCAAAGCCCAAGGCGAAGGCGAAGGCGCTGAGTGCGCTGAGACTGAGCGGAGTATCGGCCGACTCGATGGGATGTTGGGTTTCATGGCGCTTCTATACCTCTAGCAGAGTTCCTAGTACTTATAGTTTGTGGCAAGCATATCTGACATATATATATATATATATACATAGATATATATATATATATATGGGAGTTTCAGAAAAGGAGGTCTACCCTACTTTGGGGGGCACCCGCAGGCCAAGGTGAAGGCCGAGAAGAAGGCGGAGCCTCCAGCACCAAAGGCGGGAGTCGGGACACCTGAGCCTGGCTGCGCGAACCACCGCCATGGGCCCATGGGTGCTCCCATCACAGAAGAGCCCAAGCAGGCCAAAGCCAAGGCGAAGGTGAAGGCCAAGGCCAAGGCCAAGGATGCTCCGGACCGCACCCCGGGGGCTTTCTGTGGGCCGGGGGCTGTGCTTCGGTTCGCTTTGCAGCGGGCTGTGCATCGGAAATTCCTGGTGGGAGAACTGTGCTGGAGTGTGGAGTGGAGTCCTGGAGAACATGGGAGAAGGCTTCTTTCAGAGGCGCCTTGCGGCTTTTGCAATCAGGATTTGATTTCCCCGCCAGTGGCGGGTGTGTGTGTCTGTGTCTCTGTGTGTGTGTGTCTGTGTGTGTGGCTTGGACGCCGTCGCTTAAGGCCAGAGATCATGGACTCTGACATGGGTCCGGTGTTTTGGTACACTGTACAGTAGCAAGAATTCATTGCCATGCATCAAAGCAGCAACAATGCTACACTTACCGTTGATCAGGAGGTAATCCCTGAGCCTTTCAAGCTCCATGCCCACGCTGGCAAGATCCAGAGCCTCTGAAGACGCAAGCGCTGACACCCAAGCACCCGAAACAACGCCGCTGCTCGAGAGCGCGTGGCCGCAGGAGGCAAAATCTGCTGGCAACTTCAAGGCGACTTGTTTCATGTGGAGCTTCCTCGGTCAAGTCCGGGTGGCGACCTGCGGTGATGCAGGGTTTGGGGCGCATATAGAACTGAGCAGGTGTGCGTCTGTGGCGGCTCCGGTGGAATTGGACAGCCGCTTTCGCACCAGGGCCGCACTACTCGGGGTCTTGGACTGTCTTGGACAAGTGCAAAGCCGTCGGAAACTCTGACGTGGGAGAGGATGCAGTGCCTTCGGGTCAGTATAGTAGCTTTCACATGAGCAAGTGGATACTGTGCAAATTCTGTGCATGTGTAAGAGAGAGAGAGGGACTGCCTCTTCCTCAAGCCCCTGAGCAAAGCAAAGAGAGAGGAGAGCGAGATTCTTGTTGCGGCCAGTGTTAAATCCAAAACCTTTATCGAATCGTTTGTGATTTATCGGCCCTTGCATCGATCATTGCGCAGTGTGCCTTTGCAAGTCGGTGACACCAGTTTGCTGTGCACCTACATAGTCTAAGACCCAGCCGGCATCTCGCAGGCAGACTGACCTGAATTTCATCCTAAGTTCTCCAAGCAGTTGAAGCTGCACTCTCCTTCGTCGAAGCCCCTCTCAATCGGCTGTTCAGGATGCTTATGGCCCTCGACCCCAATGTCAAGGAGACTGTTTGCTGATGTGGGATCGGTTGCTGGTTGGGACACCCTGGAAGAAAGCATGGAACGAAGACGTTCTTAATTTGTGCACCTGCCTTTGTGTGCAGGCTCTCAGAACGTTTTTAGGTGCTGAACCTTGATTGTGAGCTGCTTCTGCTCACAGAAAGCCCCCTCGGCAGCCCAAGCAGGAGCTGTGCGTCTTCGACGTCAGCGTTGCCATGGTGCTTCCAGGGCTTGTGTCCTTGTTTGGAGACTCCCGAGGTTACAGCTCAAAGCCGATATCCATTTTTATTTATGTAGAGGTACGTGCGTATGTACATTCATGACATACATACCTTCCCATGTATACATATCCTCGAAGACGGAGACAGAGACAGAGAGACAGACAGAGGCCACTTATACATACCAGAAGTGGTCGGGCGGGCCTAGCGCCTGCGGGTCATTCGTGACCCCTAAGCCCGGCAGAAAGACAGACAGAGGCACAGAGAGACTGACCGGCCGTCGTTTTGGCTTCCCGCACGAAATTTGGGGGCGGTGAGGAGTTCGGAAGGGCTGGTATGGCCGTATGGCCGGTTGCATGGCTTCACGAGTGAAGGCCATGTCAGCTAGGCAGCACCATAAGGGTCGATTCTGGAGCCAGGCGAAACCAGAAACCAGTACACGCATCAAAGCTTCGTCTGTAGGCCGTGGAAGGCATCGTGAGGCTACTAATTCCACACCTTAAAAAGAGCCTTCGACGCGACTAGGTGCCCAAAAAGAAGCCATGCAGGTGCCACCTGCGGGCGTCGCAGCGGACCTGGGCCACTTGGAGAGGCCCTCGCTGCTTTCGCTTCGCTCTGAAGCCTTGGGAGCTTTCGCTCCGAGTGGCTTGCGCCAGTCACCTGATCCGGAGCCATCTTGGGTTCCTTCAGGAAGAGCGATGTGAAAGGCTATGTCATGGAGGCAGGACTCCCGCGAGCCTTTCCGGAACGCTGGGGTTGGTCTCCGATAAGTTTCAGCCTGCTCCTGCGGGCTCTGCGGGCTCTGCGGGCCCTGCGGGCCCGGACAGAGGCTCGACAGCAGTTTCATGAGAACATCTATAGGACTAGGAGATTCCTCAGCTACCATCCCTTTCACGCGGGCTCAGGGCGCAGTTTCCTGCTGCCCCCAGAAGCCCGACACGCTTTTGACCTCTTTGGCTTGGAAAGGTCGGCTCGAAGCCGATCGACAACCTCAAGGAGTGCCCCGGCGCGTCAGTCAGGAGATGTGAGGAGTGGGAGTGTGTGAGTGTGTGTTGCTCTTCAACTGGATGCCAGAGTCACTGCGTCCGCAACGTTTGTGCATGACCCGTTGGAGAAAGGGGACTCGCAAAAGAGAAAAAGTTGCGGTTTCGCCTGGTCTGCTGGCACCTTTGTGTTAGCTGCCCGGCCCTCCCAGGTGCCTCGAGGGCTGCCACCTGGTCCTCGTCCCGGCTGGCATGCCCAGGCCGGGGGTCGGGGTCGCTTGGGCGTGCAGGGGTGCAGTGAAGTGCAGTGAAGTGCAGTGATAGTGATTTCACAACGTTGAAGATGGGGGTCCTTTATGGGGAGCAGCCAGCGCTGGCCCACCCCTCCCTCTCCCTGAGCCGCCAGCTCCAGCTCAGCTCAGGAAGCCTGGGATGACCCGCGATGACCTCTTCAAGGCGAGGGCCGTGCCTTTCTCCCTTTGGG
The DNA here is from genome assembly GCA_003297005.1 of Symbiodinium sp. clade A Y106. Lineage (NCBI taxonomy): Eukaryota > Dinophyceae > Suessiales > Symbiodiniaceae > Symbiodinium > Symbiodinium sp. clade A. Next base: position 48,077 of record BGNK01003535.1, read on the forward strand.
ATTCTGGCCGTGGGCCGTGCTGAACTCTTTCGAAAGGTGAACGCGGACATTGCCAAAGGCATTGTGGAAGCTTGCGCAAAGTATTGCTGGGTCCTTACAGCTCCAACAGCCAGCGATCCCTGTGTCCGGGCTTTTGGATTTCAGCTTGTGTTCTTCTTGCAACCTTGGCTCACGAAAACCTGAACTGTTGGGCTCGATAGCTCGATACATCTCGATACCCTGCAAGAAAACGCATAAACTATGTAAACGCATGTATCTCCTCCGAGAGACCGAGAGAAATCGTCCTCGGGGTTTGCAGGTGCCTCGCTCGGCAGAAGTTTCAGCAGCTTCGATCCGGTATGTTGAGGTCCGGATGCCATGTTGGGAATGGTCGTCAACCCGGTGAACTCGATCGTGCATCTTGCTCAGTCCGGGAATGCCAGGGTTCGGAGGCATTCTGGAGTCTCAGTCTCTGGTTTAGGAATGCTGGGATCCGTTTTCGATGAAGACGTCTAACGGTCCGTATGCGGCGTATAAGGCTGCACTTGGTGGATGGATTCGTATCTTCACCAAGCTGTTGAGTAGGAAAGCCCAAATAATTAAATAATTAAAGACCTTGTTTGAGCACACATGAAGAGCGCTCGTTGACCCCCGCCGTTTTTGGTGAATCGTTGGTTGAGACATGCGCGTCCGTCACCCGTGTTGGTAGCTTTATCGAATGGCGGCAGGAGGCCCAAGGGACACGTGCATGTTGGTCGGCAGAGATGTTCACATCCCCCCCTGCTGTCCTAAACCGCTGCGCGTTTCCGACAAGGTGCTGGAGGGAAAAGGGTCCTCCAAAATAAGCAGATCCTCCCACGGTGTGATGTGCCGGTCATCCGTAAGACACCTAAAGATACGCTCCTTATCCTCGCCGTTGCGCACATGTCGTAGAAACAAGGGTCCTCAGGCCCGGTCGCGTCCTCAGGCGCACATGTCGTCGTCGTATCAACAAGGCCTAATTGCGTCCTCAGGTCCTGACATGTCGTCGTCGTATGAACAAGGACACCTTAACAGCCTCAAACCTAGGCCCAGAGCTTTGACATCATCCTCGCTTTGCATAGAAAACGTGCCGGAAGAGGGGTCATTTGGCGCCAGGCCTGCTATGGCCGAGCTGTACAAGAAGAAAGGCAGGTCTCTGGCGGTGTTTAAGTTTTAAGGATTTAAGTTTAAGCAGCAAGGTGCGTGGATCGGATCTTCGGATTAGGTTCAGTGTTACAGGAACGATAGGTGTGGAGGTGTTTCGCCTGTGTGAGAACATGCCGGAGGTAGAAGCCCGAACTTAAACACAAGATAACCGCAACCGCCTACAGAATTTCTTCTGACATGCTGCGATGCATTCGCAGCTGTCCTTATACTGACTGCATGAAAGGGGTCGGTGAGTGTCGAAGGAGAATCCAGGATCAAATTATCAATTGCTGGTCCGGAGTGCCTCAAAGCCGCGGTCCCTACATGTCTGCAAATTCTAGACCCTCTCTCGCCTTTGGCTGGAGGTTGGTTGTTCCGAAATCAGATCACTGTCAGAAAAGGGAGAAACAAGGAACCTCGAGAAAGGGAAAAAGTAAGCGAAGCTTGTAAGAGCTTGTAAGCCTCTTCCTTGGGAAGAATAAGCCCTGCCATTGTTCTGTTGTTCTGTGCTGCTTTGCTCTTACCCGACCGGTGACCGGACCAGGCTTGGATCCGCTGAAGATCGTGGGCATCACGACCCTGGACGTGGTGAGGGCCAACAAGTCCGCTTCCTAGCACCGACGCTTCGTAGCCTTACAAGCGGAGCGCAGGGTTTCGGCAGTCTTGGAAGTCTGCAGCATCCTGCTTTCCTGAAGCAAGATTTCTTCGGAGCTTAGTGGCTGGGTGCTGTCTTCGGGGTTTGAGCCAGGGAGGGACACTTTTAACTCGACATCCCCTATGCTACAAAATTTGCTACGACGCCACGAACCACCCAAGCTCAGAAGGTAGTCGGATTGGACCTTCGTTTATGTGTTTTGGTCCGGCATGAGGGGCGCAGTTGCTCCCCAGCTAACCCAGGCCCAACATCCGGAAGTGGGGGGGGGGGGGTGACACTCCCGGCCCCGGATTAAACCTTCCAAGGTTCGTTGGCGAGATCACGGGGAAGAATCCCAACTACATCAGCGCAGGGAGACCCAGCAGATAGTAGTGATCCATAACATTCTAGAACCGACTGTGAGTGGCGCATAGCAAAATCCGAATGCCAATGGCGACAAGGTGAAGGTCAGTTACAGTTCTGCCCAGAAAGACAGGTAGCTTTGCTTCAACCATTCAGGCGATGGGTTTCGTGGAGCACAGCTCCTCCTCCCGCCCCTCTTTCACCAACTACTTCTTCAAGAAGAGCAACCTCGACTGCGACTCCGCGAGGTGCCCGTGGTCGGCGGCCATGCTGGCGTCACGATCCTCCCTCTTTTCTCGCAGGACAAGGTGGATCCTGGTTTAAGTGCTGCAAAGCCTAAGCAGGGAGCCCTAAGTACATCCCAAACCGTTGAGGCTGGATTTCTGGATTGCTGCGGTTTGCTAGCAGGTTAAGGTAGCTTGCTTGCACAACAATGTCCTTCATCTCAGAAACTCTCAGAACAATCGAGCCAAGGCCACGTCCATGTCTCTCTGTCGATGTGTTGCTCCGTGCAGGGAACGCACGTGGTTGTGAAGCGACTTCGTGTGCCGCAGCTTCAAGTTCAATGGTCAAGATCGAATGATTGCGGAGCTATGCGAAGCCCCTGCCCATGAATGCAACCACATCGCGGGAGATTAGGTACCTGCCCGCTGTCCACCAGCATCACCAGGGAGTCCATGCCCCGAATGCCGGATGAACACCCCCTACATCTTCTAGGACTCATACTTTCGTCCCCAGGGACTAGGAAGCAGCATTCTCAAAGCCAGCCCCCGTAAGTGGGTCCGGCGTTGCCGTAGTCCGGCAGCCGCGCCGGGCAGAATGGCCAGGACCCGAAGCCGGCGCACGGAAGTCGGAAAGTTTCAGAATAGCTGAATAGCACCTGTCTCAATGCAAGACGAGCAGGTGAACTCATGTGTCCGAAAGCCTCTGAAAGCCTCGAAATTTTCCTTGGACTTTCTAGGCCCCTTTTTGTGGGGTTTCTCCAGCTCTTCGAAGGACGAAGGGCTCACGGCGCTCGTGGCCTCTGGGGCTGGCCCGGCTGGCGGCTGCAGCCTCTGGGCTTCGTTCAGCCCCCCTGAGCCCGTCTCCTCCGAGACTCCCGGAGACTCAGACTCCTCAGGGCTTCTTCCGGGGTTTGGAGAGCTTCGAGCTGAAAAACGTGCGTTGCCGGCTGCAGTTCCCCAAGTCGCGGTGCAAATCCTTCTGGCGCCGATGCTTGAGGTCTGCCTGCTGATTCACTTTTGTTCTGTTGCCTCTCCTGCAATCGGATGAGCCGCTACAGCCGCCAAAGGCTTTACGGGGTTTAGGCCGTTTGGGATTTAAAGCTCTCCGCGCTAAGCCCCTTCTCAGGTCTGGCTCGCTGGCCTTGCTCTGACCTTCACGCCCGGGCCCTCGCATCCCCGGCGGCACCTAGCCGGACCTAGCCCCGCCTAGCCTCTGGGCTCTGGTGTCCCACACATGCTGCCTCCTGTCGGCCCACATCGGGCATTGCAAATGTGCCACGAAGTCGGCATCACATGGTACCTGTATTACCTCGGACTTGCCCTTGTCACGCTTGAGACATATAGACCCTTGGACCATGCCCTGGAGTCAGCCTTGGCTTCCAAGGTTGCACGTTCCGGCCTCCATAAAATCACGGAGATGTCTATAACAGGGGCTTGAGGAGCTCTGGAAGTCGAAACCTGAAAAGCGGTGACAAAAATAGATCTAGAGATTCAGATATTCTTCCTTAAACTGCTGGCAGATCCGAGTTCTTGAAACCTGAGGTCCCGAGAGCCATCCCGCCACCGCAGATCCCCCCAAGCACTCGTCTGTTCCCTACGTTCCGAGGAGCGGGTCTCCACAGAGCCCTCGCACCCTTCGCCATGCCGAGCGCGGCGTTGTGAGCGGCATCCAGGCCGGAGTGTGGGCGCATGGAGGCAGAAACTTCAGCGGTTCTGAGGTCGGAGAACGCCTTAACATCCCTAACAGAGGAACGCCATCCTCCCTCTTAGGAGTTCAGACTGCAGTGACATGAGGTTTTCTTTTGTCGAGGTTGTCGGATCTGGGACCTCAGGATGAACAACTTGGGACTTGGGGACAGGGGAAGGGAGCTGGGGCTGGGGGAGCTGGGGGTTCATCGGAGCTGCCGGAGTTCAAGGGGATTGTTTCGTAGTTTTCTCATGTTTTCCGTGGGATGGCATTTGTGCCCTCTTTCTGCTCCCGCCACAGTGCTTCTCACATTGAGGTCACCACTTTCGCCGCAGCACACTCGGATTAATCTTCGGGGTGCATCTGGGTGCATGGTGCCGGAGTGGTCTTGGAGTGGAATATCATGGGGTGGGACACGGTGCACGTCAACATTCCAAACTCCTGTCAACATGCCAAGACGTTCGCGAGACGTTGATATGCCATGCTGCGACCGTCAGTCCAGGCTGTCCGGGGCTGTGCGTTGGATTGTCCGGGTCGTCGGGGTTGTTTGGGCTATAGGCTATATTCTTGTTCAATTCAAAATGAGAATATACAACTCATCCATCCAGGTGTCAGTCAAATTTCTTTGCCTCCAGGGCAAACGGCCAACTGGGCGGAGAAAGATTGAAAGTGAAAATTAAACTTAACCTCTTTCAACGTGTCTATAGGGATCCCTGCAAGGGCAAAGGCGCGAGGTCCTTGTCCGTCCGCCTGGCGTTTGGGTTTTCTGTCCGTCGATGGTGTTGTGGTAGACAGGAATTTGCAACTCATGTGTGGGCGGAGGAAAATGGAAAGTAAAAACTTAAAAACTTATCCGTCAGCGTTGTTAAACTTAAACAGTCCGTCATCATATCAAAGCGCAACTTGAACATAGTACGGCCAAAGCTGTCCTGGCATACTGGTACTGCGTATTTGTACATTATGGGGTGGTGTCCGAATGCTTGCCCTGGCCCAGACGTCGGCTGTGTGTTTTTCGTGGTTTGGCATCTACACCGACGCAGCAAGGCTTACACTGTTTCGAGTGTGGCTTGCACAGGGTCTTGAAAGATGTTGAGTGCTGTCGGCCGGAAGGGTGAGGACAAGTTCGATGGTATCCTTGATGAGATTGCCGCCGCGGCCGAAGCGGAGGACAGAGAATTTGCAATGAATCAGGGTATCGGTTTGCTAGTTGCTTGCTTTCGTTGTTTCACGGTTGGCCCTTGCCTGAGTAGTTGAGCCACGGCTTTTGCGTGTCGATAGGACGGATTGGACTGATGGGCACAGGCATGTAGTCGCTTGTTTTGCTGGCGCCACCCACCTTAGCAGCACGATGAAATCCGCACGACACGCTTGCCAAAACCGTGAACTCGTCAAAGCACGCAGCTTGAGAGCATGGAGTTGTTGCTGGGCGAGCGTCATGGCAGAAGCCTCCACGTGACAGCTTTCACCCGGGAGGATGAGGCGAGAGGGCCTGCAGAAGAGCCGGAGGAAGACAGCCCGGCTCCTGGGAGTTACGCCTCAAAAGCAGGAAGAAGCCCTGCGCCCCGCGCCCCGCGCCCAGGCTGGGCTTGGATCAAGGAATCCTTCGGTTGGCTCTTGGTCGTCGATGTCTTCACCCTGATCGCGTGCCTCGGCTGAACAAGAGCGGCTGCCTCGGATCTCGGTTGCAGGAAGCCCGCATTTAGAGATCAAGAGTTTCTCATAATGCCAGATCTTCGAAGCAAGACTGCAGAGAACTGCCAAAGCCACTCTTTGGAAAGCTTGGAAAGTTGGGCAAGTCTAGAACGGAAGCAACTCGGCACTGGCATCCGTGCCCGCACAGTTGCGATCTCCGTATTGCAGGTGGCAGTGTGCAGCAGCACCGAGCTAGGACCACGCGAGAGGCATGCCAGGGGCATGTTCAAACAGAGCGTTTGCGGAACCTCTAGACGAACACTTGCATACAAACAGAAAAGCGAAAATGCAAGAAGTGAAGAAGGCAAGCTCGTCCGTCAGCCAATTTGGAGCAGCAGCGGCGGGATTAACCTCCCGAACTACCGTCTTGTAAGACTGCATGTTCTGCGGCCGCTGCAACGGAAATGCATATGGCATATGCAATTTAAGATCTATGCCGAAAAGCAGACCACCTGGACTCATGCGTACTTCCAAGGCTGTCAGGTTGGCTCATCGTGGGGCAGACAGTGAAATGGCTGTTCAACTACACGCCCCTCCTAGGCCTGCAAAATCGCTTGGAATTGGGGAATCGGTGTTCGTGATAGTTGCTGAAGAGCTTGTAGCGAAGGACCTTCGATTTGCCCAGGTTGGCGTCTGCTCATGAACTTGCCTCTGAATTCTATGACTATAAGTGATCAGAGCTGCACCCGTGCCTCTCTACGGTCTGCTTGCTCTTCGAGCACTTTCAAAGAAGCCGCGGACTGGAACACCCCGTCTTTGCCCGAAGAGTTTTCCCTATTCCCTACATCCCGAATCGACGACAGATAAATTCTTGGACCTCTGGGACCCCTGGATTCAGAGCCTCCTGGGCCATCCGGCAGCAAAGCAGTGCGTCTCAGACTTTGCTTTGAGGAGTTGGAGGCATTCGGAGATCTCTCTTCCGTCTCTGAATTTCGGGCTCAAGCCACCCCGTCCTTTAGTAGCCCAGGCATCTTCTTTGCTGCGCGCTTGTCCGCGAGCGTCTTCCAATGGCTCGCGTGCCTCGAGAACTGTGGGAGTTCTCGGTACTGGGGCTGCTCGGGCTTGGCGGTCGAAAGCTACTCTTTTGGGATGCCCCAGGGGTGCCAGGTTCGTGTTTGAGACAAGGGCCTGCAACTGCTGATGATCCAAGAGGTTTTCGCCTGGAAGATCCTGCCGGAGCCCGAAAAAACTTCAAGAGGCTAAACGCCTTCTCTCTGCCCCGTCACCAACTGTAGTAGCCCCAAACCTTCCATGGGGGAGCACGCCTGAACGTTACGGGTTCCTGACATCCTGACATCCCTGACCCTGATACCGTACCATGCGTCTCTTGTGCAGGAACGGCGTGAGATCCGACTGAAGTGGTGAGTCGCCCTGAACTTTTTCAAGCTGAACGACAGGGAGCGGCGATGGTTGAAACTAGAGACCCAGCGCTTGTGGAAAGTCTCAAGAAGTCGTCAATGAATACAGTTGATTTTTACGCATACATCTACATGTACATATGCGCACGTATATACACATATACATGTGCATATTGCATGAGGTATGCGCACATGTATGTATGAGTACGTTATTAGATATTTACATATAAGCATATTATGTACAACACAATATGCAGTATGTACTGTAGAATACATAAGGTATATGAACTAAGCAACGCGTGTAAGATAGAACTTTTAATACACAATACACAGCATATACGAATGCTACCCTATGTACCATGTCAGGGATAACGTACTATATCTGATTAACTATCTGAAATTTTTCGATCTCACTTAATAGTGCATAGAGATTCGTAGCGCGTAGTACAATCTCATATTCTGTTATATTATATGTCATATCATTTCATGGTATCTATCATGTAGTATACTATTTTATAACAGAGTATACTATAGTATACTATAAGTGCATTATGCTACAATATGATACAGTATCATATAAGATGATGCAATATCGTACAGCATAAGATAAGATAAGACATTCTTTATGATAATACAACACGACAGATTATATTATACATGCATACATGCATATATATCTGTATCTATATGTACATATGTATGTGTATATAGACTATAAATAGAGATATATACCTGCAAAGACACACACACACACACTCACACATCCTGGAAGTAGAGTTCGGGTAGGAGCAGAGGCTCCTTTGCAGACCTATTTTCGGATCTAGAGTGGATTTGCTGCGGATCAAAACGGCCTTCGGGAGGGATCGCAGGCAAGACTCCCTCTAAGCAAAGTTCAAGGTCCAATCTAGATACCATGAACCCCAAAGAGCCCAAAACCGCACTTCCGGAAGCCAGAAAAGCTACAGTTGCGGACAGCCACGGTTTAGAGCTTGGCTTTTGTTCCTCTCCGCCCAGCTATGCCTCCTGTTTCCTGGTCAGATGCAACTTGCACTTCGGGGTTGGGGCTTCGCAGCCACAAAGGACAGTTTTTCCGTCCGAAGAGCCCGCTTCGGCCAAGTTCATGTCTCCCAACAGCCTGCAAAAGCCAAGCGGCTGAATACTCAGAGGCCCATAAACAGCTAGATGCCCCAGAGATGACAGGGCATGGCAGTTTGAGAGTGTGGAAAGGACTTTTTGATTGTGCGAGGTGGCTAAGACCATCGATGCCGGCAAGATTCCGGACCTGGACAAGTGCCTTGTGTGAAATCAAGAAGGACTTGATTGAGGGTTAGATTTGTTGCAGAAGCTTGACGGCACATGGCTCATTGCATCATCGTCAATGCCTACAAAAGCAGATCTGGGTCCTTGTGCACCCACGCAGAAGCAGCTGAGGCATGTGCAGGACGTCGGGAGCCCAGCGCTTGGGGTGAAGTTTGACCTCCGGAGCGTCATCTGATCTTCGGCGTTTCTGGCACGAGACTGGAGTTCTGTGGAAGGAGGTTGGGTGAAGCGGGGCCACGTGCTAGCACCAGGCAGTCCGAACAGGGTCGATGCATACAGTTCCCTGGGACAGAGCAGGGTGCACCATACTGACACTTGTCCTCGTTTCCTGAAGCAGGCGAGCGTGCAAACTGCGACAGAATCGGGAGCTTCCTGTGTGCGACAACATCTTTTGGATTTGGACTTATTTGCAGTCTCAACAATGCTACTAAAAAAATTGAACCCAGCAGCGATGTTACCTCCACCTTTGGGCATCAATGCTCAAAGCAGTCTAAACATTTATCTCCAGGATGAATAATTGATATATGCTTACATTGCAAATCTTCCATAGCTGCCATAGCTTCTTGCAGCATTCTTGTCCAGCATTCGCTGAAGAGGCGGGGACCGATGTCGTGAACGCCAAGGCCGCACACCGGTGTGTTCTGCATCGGTATGTCCGATGTTGCACTCGCCGAGATTTTCGTATCACAACTATTGCCTGTACTGAGACTCTCGATGTTGTTGTGTGCAAAGTTCATGCTCACACGATCACGAGGATCTTCAGTTGTCTCCACAAAACTGTTTACAGTCCGCTGCCGTTTTGGATAAGATCTGATTTCGAATTGTCCTCTCCCACCCTACCGTCGGTCCTCTTGACTTCGAAAGAAGACATGTCTGTAGGAAATGCGTAACAATGCGTAGAGATGGAAAAGGGACTTCGAAGGAAGTCCGAGATGGCAGACTACGCCACCGATGCGAAAGCAGTTAGAAAATATGTGCTCGCATCAGGGATCTGTGACGTGAAAGCTGTTGTTGTCATTGTTGTTCTTCCTCTACTGCTCCTTGGATCTGCCTCTGTCAGAGCTCAGGATCGTGATCCTGCATGAGCACTACATCATTACACCCGACCCCGCCCTCAGCCGATCTGGCCTTTGTTTTTGTTTACGGTACTATCCACTTAGCACTTTAACCTAACCTAGCCTAATCTAACCCAACAAAACCTACCCTGACCCAACCTAGCCTAACCTCAACTTTTTCATCAACCCAGACCTAAACCATCCTAAACCTGGAAATAGTAACATAGACCTAACCTAAACTACTCAAACAAACTCTTGCTCTCATGCACACGTTTTCACATCTAAAGCACCCATTCGCGGGCACATGCGCGAGACACATACACAGTCCATCTATCTGCCATCTATGTGCCAGCCAGCCAGCCATCCATCCATCACTCTCTCTTTACGTGTCTACCTGTGTGTCTGTCTGTCTGCCTGCGTCTGTCTGTCTACCTATACTTGTTTACATATGTAAATATGTTCACACATATGTACAGAATTTGTCTTATGTATGTATATATACACGCACGCACACACACACACACACCTGCACGTACGCACTCCCTTGCGCATGTTCAGCCTTGCTTAAACACGGACGTACACGCTTGAGAAAGTTCTTACGATTGCATTGACATGCATCCAGCCGTGACCCGTGCACAATTAACACATCAATAGAACACACTTAAGACGCAAGCAGAGCCAGAGAGACCCCCTCCTCGACCTCCAAAGGCCGAGGCTTGCGTTGTAAAAGCCCTTGAGTCCGCTTGAAATCCAGAGCCTTGCAAGAGGCGCTCGAAGAGCAAGTCCCAGACTCCCAGACCCACCGAAGAGTCGGCAAACCTCCCTCGAAGGCAGGCAAGGGCAGTGCCACACTGTCCATGGCCTACGCAGGCTGGGCTGCACCCGAAACCCTGCAGACACCCCCGGCAGAAGGGATTTGCGAGTCTAAGGCGTGTAGCTTCAGTTTGAAGCTCTCAGCTTTGGGTCCAGTCAGGCCGCACGGCTCCGTCCTTAAGGAATTCGCATTCACAGATATTAAGTTGCGGGCTTCGCAGGTTGCGAGCCTAGACTTGTACGATCTGCAGCCGGGGCTCGAGAAGCCACTGGCGGATGTCTTTGGACCTTTGGAGCCCAGGCGCCCGCCTGGGCAAGTCGATCCTGGCCGGCCTGTGGTCCGGCCGCATCTAGTGTCCATATGGCTTTTCAAGATGTTTGAGATGTTTCTGTTGTTACGGGCTGGGACATCAACAGAGGAGTGCGTCGCTACCGGCAGGATAAAGCGGCGGCTGGAATTAGTCTTCATGCAGCAGAAACGGGCTATACAGCACTGCCATCACTAGTAGTGATGTGATGATGGGTCAGGTGACGGGTGATGACGACTACGATGATTTTGACGTTGCTCGTGTCGCCGGTGGAAATTGCAGACGCAGCAATGCTCGAAAACCTGTGGGTATCGATCTGACTTTTGATGCTGATGCGAATACCAATGGTGGCAGTATTTTCCGTGAGTGTACCTCGTCGTCGTCCTTGCTTCCGCCCTCGCCCGCACACTGGTAGTCGTAGTAGTCTCAGCCACAGCGGTCGTATTCGCAGTGTTGGTGGTCGTAGTCGCAGTATTTGGTCGGAGTGGTCGTAGCAGTCGTCGTCGTAGTAGTGTCGTAGTAGTAGTAGTAGTAGTAATAGTAGTAGTAGTAGTCGTAGTAGTAGTAGTAGTAGTAGCAGTAGTAGTAGTAGCAGTCGCAGTAGTCCCAAGTAGTCAAAGTAGTCGCAAATCTTTTTTCGGCATTTCCAGCAACAACTCAGACCGGTGCAGAAACTTCGCGAACCACCGAAAGCCAGCTGGATGTCTCGCTGAGGATGGGGAAGAAGCGCACGGAGTGCGCTTACGTGAAGTCCGACATCACAGCCTTTGACCCAGTACGGCCTCGAGACTATCTACATGTAGGGTAATGTACCGGGGAGGGCTGAGCAGCGTTGAGTGCTCATGGGTTCTTTGTTTGCGGACTTAGAAATCCAGACCAACTGGATCGCCGCAGCCTTTGCAACACAAGCAATCAGGGTTTGACCCCTGGTGAATCCGCTTCCCCCCAGGATCTGCCGTACTTTGCCTCCAAGGTCCAGCCCTGCACTCAAAAAGCCGATTTGTCACCGCTGTTGCATCAAACAGTCTCAAGTTCCCAATGTGGCATAAGGGAACAGTCGATATGAACAGATAGAAAAGCAAGATGTAAATATCTGCTCCATACATCTCAGCTTTGTTTCGTTCGGCTGTAAGATTTAGTGCCCGGGGCCGAGGTTCAACGGTCTGGGGCTTCCGAGTATCACTTCGGACTCTTCGGGGACCTAGAGGTCTTCACTATCACTATACTTGGGAGCAGGCAGTGCGAGCACCTCTGTTTAACATCTAGAGTCTGGAGAGTCGCAAGGCTTCAGAGTGTCCAGAAGAGCACAAGCCCCCTTCATATTCTGGAGCTGACCTTGGCCTTGGCCCTCGTGGCCCTCCGCCCGCTCGCCCTCAAGGTTTGGCGAGAAGGGAGTCACCAAGGCTCGATGTTGCGCCGCAAGGGCTTCAGGCTTCGCGGCTTCAGCTTTTTCGCTGGGCCACTAATCAGCTGTTGGCATGTGCCTGGAAGAAACACGGCGGGGGCTGGAAGTTTCATGTGAGCCTTTTAGTCCTTCGTTTTGTTTTCGTCAGGGTCTCAGAGAGGACACGGCTACCCGGTCAGCCTGTCAGCATGGCCCGTAAACGCCGTCCAGAAGCGAAGCTCTGAAGGGAGAAAATCCCGAAGTCATGACCCGAAAAGCTGGACATCCGCGGCTCCTCGTGAAAGGTGTTTCCCCTGGGCGAGCTGAACGAGTATGAGAAGACGCGATTGGAGGAGGTGAAGGCCGTGGGTGCGCTTTTGGGCGATTCGGCGCAGTCAAGAGATCCGTATATAGATGTATGCATGCATGCATGCATACATATAGGCATGCACATACACAAGTACGTATATGCATGTATGTATGTATGTATGTATGTATGTATGTATGTATGTATGTATGTATGTGTGTGTATGTATGTGTGTATATATGCATACATCTATACATATATATATACACATCTATATTGATTTAAAGGTGATGGCAGTCATGGCCTTTGGAGCAAAGTCTCCCAACCCTCACCGTAATTCCTGGCCCCGACCTGACCAGAAGCAGCTAAAGACGGAGATCGACAGTGGCCTCAAGTACGCTGAGGCGCAATTGTTTAGCTTGGTTGGGGCTTGAGGCTTGCGGCTCAAATGCCTCATGCTCCGAGCATGAGGGCTTGTCTCGCAGACTTCCAGTGCACTCTTCCATCCCAGTCTAGGACGGCTTCATGTGCAACATTGCAAGATGCAGCTGGGCTGCCTGGCTTAGGCCTAGGCTTCCATCACAGCAGCATGTGTCGCGGAGGCTTCAGGTCAAGGGACCGGGGTTTTGGGTTTCGATTGTTGCGGTCCCGAAGGAGAACAGCTTGGCAGAGTGAGACCGCAAACGCCGCTGTCTTGGGCAGAAGGGCCGGGAGGTGAAACGGTCTTTTGGTTCAGATGCTGTGTCACGCAGATTCGGCTTGTAGGCTGAAGGCATTTCTGGACCCGGCCCGATGTTGTCAGCCGGCCCAGCTCCACCAGCATCACACCCTTGCCTTTTTTGGTCCCTGTATGTGCAGCGCAAGGGGCCTAGTGGCGGTGGTACGTCAGGGGGGTCTGGGGAAGAAGTCTAGGACTACTTAACTGATGGGGTGGTACTGCTGAGATTGGGATAGGAATAGTTTTAGGGTGGGGGGGGGGTTAGTGCAGAGGTTCGACGTCCCAGGATTTAGGGTCTAGGGTTTGCGGCTCAAACATACGCCCATGATGGGGCCTGAGCGGTGCCTTACATAGCCTGAAATGGGCAAGGCCAGATCTAACTGTTAGCGTGCCCAGCGTCTAAAACCTCATGATGCTCACTGATGGCCTCATTCACTTCCACGCGAGCAACCCTGCACTTGCGGACGCTCACCGCCGCAATCCGAACTGGCGGGCAAGTTTGGAGCGGCTCCGCTTGCCTCGATTGTAGTAGGCACCAGGCCTCCAGCACGAGTCCTGGAACACACTCTTTCCATGGGGGCGGTGCCAGCAGCAGGCGGGGTGCCAGCAGCAGCAGGCAGGACAGCCGGGGCGGGTGGGGCACCTTGAGGTTGGGGTGGGGATCGGCTCCTTCCCTGCCTTGCCTTTACCTCCCTGACCCGGCGCCTTGCCCTTGCCTCGCCGTTGAGGTGGCAGAAGGAGGCCCCCTACGAGTGTTCCTTGATAGATCCATCAGGGGCTTGCCAAAGGGCTAGGGCGGCTAGGGAAAGGAGGCAAGGGAAGGGCAGGGAAAGGGCAGGCAAAGGCAAGGCCCAGCCAGGCCCCCGCGAGGACTCCCACTCCCACCTCAAATGCCCTGCCCGCCCCGCCTGCTGCCTGCTGCTGCTGCCCCACCTGCTGCTGGTGCCGCTCCCCAGCCCAAGCCAAGACGGGGACGTTAACATGCACAAGTGATCCTGCTTGGACATGCCCAATGTCTGAGTAAACCTGTATAGTGCTCACAGATGGCCACCATCAATCCCCATGGGAGTGTTTTCTTTGAGCAACCCGCGGGCACGCTCACCGTCGATACCTCTTTCTCCGAGCTCCGCTCCCCGATTTTCCATTGTAAGGCTTTTTCCAGACAGGCATTCTCGAGCACAGTCCTTTTCCTTAAACTGCATGATGCCCACTATGGCTTCTATCGCAGTGGGAACCAGACCACGGGCTTTGATCCTCGAAGATTGACTTACGCCCGAGACTTCTCTGGTCTTTATCCTCACAGGCCCGAGAGACGTCTTAATTTCTTGGCCGAAGGGCCCGTTGGAAGGGCATCGACTATGTGGTGAGAGTTTCGTGGCTTTTTGCAATCTGTTGCGACAGTTCGCACATCGCATACCTTGTTCAACTTCTCCATCCATCATCTTTGTCGTCTCCGTCGGAGTCTCTATCATCTCCATCTCCATCATTTCCATCATCTCTATCAGACTCTATCACCTGTATCATCTTTATCTCTATCCTTAGCTATAATTTCTATCATCTCCAGCATCGAAGGCGGTCGAAGCAGCTTTTCACGGCGTGGTGTTTCGTGGTTTTGGGAGGGTACTTGGGCTTGGCTGGGGTTAGGGTTTAGGGCTTATGGCTGTGGGCTTTGCGCTTAAGGTTTAGCGCTTATGGGTTTGGGGTTAGGGCTTTTGGGTTTAGGGTGATGGTGTATGGGTTGCGCATTGGGAAGCACAGTTGTGCCCTTGGATGTGTGGTTCTGACATTCCGTGTTAGTGACTGTTAGTGTTGCGCTGGTGTCAGCGAGCCTTTTTTTGGTGACCCTCGTTCTTTGCGCCGTTACCATTGGGTTGACGTATCCAGTGACGTATCCCTCTCAGTCGCGTGTGCGGAAAACTGCCTTGACATATACCGACTCTAGCTTCGTCAATCCTGAATTCGGGGTGAGCCTTCGGCAGATGTCGGTACACAAACCCCGTCTGAGCTAGGGATCTTCAGTACTTCTCAGTGTTGACGCTTTGTGGAAGTTGACATTCTATGTTGGACGCCCGCGAAGCGTAACACGTTTGGACCCGTCTGATGCACCCTGAGCCAGAAGTGCCCCGAAGTTTCCTTTCAAACCCGAGGTGTGCAACCCTGCCATTTGAAGGCGCCCGCGCCCATGCTCGGACTGCTTCGAGGTCCTGATATCTCCATGAATCAAGTTCCGCCTAGGGTTAAGAAAACGCAGGCGATGTTTCAATCAATGCAGTTGCATCCAAAAGCTTGCGCTAGCTGCCGAAATCTGGAGCCACCAGAACAAGTAAAAGTAGGCTGGGTCTGAAAACTATCAAAGTCAAGCCAGGCAGGGTACCTCCACCATCCTGGTTCACGTGGTAGGAGCCTAAGCTGGTTGGAGGTAACTTGCAAGGTTGCTGGAGCCAGTTCCCTGTCTAAGTGACGCATGGAAGTTGAGTTGAATTTCCTTGTGATCCCTTGGAGGGGGGGGAACATGGACAGCGATTTCGGACATGTGCCGTTGGGTCTGGGTAAGAGCCCGTCCGGCTTAAATAAGCAAGGTCAGCGGTTCTGCAATGGATCTGGCGATCTCGTCAGATACCGGGAGAAACCAACCCTCAAGTAACCCCGAGAACATGGCTGCAACTTCACGACCCACAGCTATGTCGCTTCATGTGTTTTGACGGTGCCACTTTGCAACAACCAAGACCAGGGAAGCGCGTCTACTTGGAGGATGGTCTTGCTAAGAGATGTACTGCCAAGAGGACGTCAGCAGGACGTCCTTCACACTTAGTCCCGTGAAGCTGGGCAGCAGGCATAGTACGAAGGCGTACAGAACGGCACGGAGGGCCACAATCGTTTTGCAAGCTGACCACGACTCCAGACTTGCTGAGGTTGCGCAGCACGCGTCGAACCTTGAGATATGTTTTAAACTAGGTCGACATGGCCTTTATCAGCAAGTGATGGAGAAGGGCGAGCATCGGTGTTTCTCGGCGAGTGGTTCATTGTTTTGGTCGACTTTGGGGTTTCAGGTGAGGATTTTCATGCCTTCTGTCTCCAGCACTTGTGGACAGCTCATAGAAAAAGACTGGCGACGCCCCGCCCACTTCGCAATCCGTTTTGGAAGCCGCTTTCAGGACACGATGAGCCTTTCATTAGGATTAGGCGTGCCACGAGGAAGTGCAATACATCATCTGAAGCGCCATGGCGCCGTCGAAAGCTGGTGTAGACCCGTGGACTGTTCTGGGGTGTCTCATGCTGTCCTCAGGTTGGGTGCTTACATGCGGTAAGGCCAGCCCAGGACCCTAACAGCGAGACACGCCGACCTAGCACGTGCAGCTACCGGAGTTCACAGTCGGTATACCAAGAGAGAGCGACTGCAATTCTGCAAAAGGGGTGTGCGCAGGGTTGCCCTAGGCTGCAGTCAGCACGGAAACTCATGTGCGGTGATTGAGAGGGTGCGGCATCAGGATTTGAGACTCACCGCTTAAAGATGTACTTTCGGGCCTGTGGTCTTGGGCCCAGGTTTACATAAACTTAGAAGGAGCTGCACGTGACCTTGCGCCTTGCACAAAGAAGGCGCCTTGGCGCCTCCAGACAACTGCATCCGAAGGTTTTCTCCAGGTACTTCTGTGTAGTCTCGCCATCGCTTTTAATTTTTGTTCGCTTCTGTACAATACGCGATGGCCAGCAGCCAGGTCCTCAGTGATGACATGTGTGAGCGACAGATTTCCCCCAGCCGCAACTTCGACCCAGCCGCAACTTCGAAGATCCGACAGCTGGGGCATGTGAAGCTCCTTGCAATCACTGCTCTGCTGATTGGGCTTCGGGTGATGCGGGAGTGGTTGGGCGGTCATGAGAATTTTTCATCCCAGGCCTATTTTGCTCGTCTCATCGGGTCCGAGTTTTTCAAGATTTGCATAGGGGCTTCGCCTGTGCAGAGCAAGTTATCTTCTGAATTGAGACTTCGTTGATGATAGCAAGTTCCCTTTGTGCCGTGAGGCCTACGCTTCTAAACAAGCAACCGAGGTCAGAAGTCCATCCTGGCTGTCGCTGCAGGTGCGGCGGCCATGGCCTCCACGGCACTTTGGCAGAAGACACACGATCGGAGTGACGAAGCGAGTAGGCCGCAGCCAGGAAGGCTATGGATGGAAGCCATCTCCTCTGTCGGTCTGTTTGTCTGTCTGTCTGTCTGCGTGTCTGCACGTATGCATGTAGGCATGTATGCATGTAGGCATGTATGCATGTATTTGTTTGCATGTAGGCATGTTTGCATGTTCGCATGCATGTAGGCATGTGTGTGTGTGTGTGAATGTGTGTGTCCGTGTACACATATACGCAAGTAAGCAAGCACGCACTCCAGGATAGAAGCAAGAAAAGCCCAGTGTTTGACTGCCGTTCGAACGGCCGTCGACAATATGATATGATAAGGGATTAGTATGTATGTATGTATGTACTTTTTATATGTATACCTGTATTGTATGTGTGTTATATATGTGTTATAGGTATATTTATGTGTGTTTGTATACATGCATGTACATATACACATGTATCTGACATATTACAATTCAGAATAACAACATGTTATAACATAGTATTTGTTTATATATATATATACATACACACAGACATATATATATATATATATATATACATAGGCATTTGTGCTTTCATATTCTGGGATATCTACCTGTCTTAACTATAACATGTAAAAATTGAGAGAAAAAGGTATACTGCATATAACATATGATACAGATTGCATAATACTCAACATTTAACATTCAACATGTAAAATCTGGTCCACAACTCATGACATGACATCTTTTCTAACTACCTTGGAGCCTACTCGCATCCCATTGGCGACGCCATTTTAACCGTCAATATGCAATATCGGTCATATAGCGTATAACATATAGTGCATAATGTACTATATATCATATATAATATGTAGCAACTCTTTGAACATATAGTTGTATATATATATATACACGATTTAATTATTCACACTACATTATAAGTAAATAAATAAATATATATATATATATATATATATATATATGTACACATACGTACGCTATAACATTCAACATACAACATACATTATTTTCAATATCAATATTATATATATATTTATATTTATTTATATATATATGTACATGGTTCAGCAAAATGATACACAATAAATAATAGACATTATGTGACAGGCCATAAACAGTACATAGTATGCCAGATACTGTATGATATATAATACATAGTATGTAACATGTAAGATGCAACCATATTTGCATATACAGATAATACACAGTACAGATAGTATACAATAGATAATGCATAATACCTCACTTACAAGATGTACTGTTTAATATATAGTATATAATATTAGATATTTGTATATGTACCTGTATCCGGCAAATGTAGGTATGCATGCAGCCGCATGTGTGTGCACCCGTAGCACATGGTACAAGTAAGTAGTACGTAGAAGGTAGAACGGGCATGCATCCATACATTTTTAAGTATGTGGCGCGTGGTGGAAGATTTGATTTCCCTGCTCCAAGTTCTGTAAGGGAGCGTCCCAATGACGGAATGACCGAGCTCAGGCCTTCGTTCAGAGTGGCCCAGCCGGTCAGGCTCCGGGGTACCGAATTTGGGGTGGAAAGATGATTTTGGATTTCGGTGTCGCGAGGTTCTCGGTTTTTGCTCGTCGCCATGAGCATGTGGCGGGACGCTTGCAGTTGGCATAAAAGTAAAAGCCTTGATGCCTCAAAAGCGAAGGCTGCCCCAGAGAGAAGCAGCGTTCAGCTGCGCGGCCGAATAGCGGCCCAGACAACTGCCACAGGCGTGTCTGTGCGGTCACTGTGGACATGGTTGAAGTAAGTCGTAGAGTCGTAAAGGTGTCCGCAAGTTTCCCATGATCCTACGATGTGTGAGAAGCCTGGTCGCTTCCAGAAATGGTCAGACGAAGGACTTTGTCTTTGTGTGAGTGTAAGCTCTGAACAACAAAAGGCAGCAGTGCCTCAAGCGTCATTGGCTGCACGGCCGCTGCTTCGGCATCAGCCACTGGGCCGCTCACAGTGTTCCCATCATGCTTGCTTCTATTACCCAATCCTGTCATGTTGACCAAGTACGGGCGATTGGATCCGAGACAGGGTGGAGCCACAAGGCGACCGTTTGGACCCAGCCTGCAGTCCCAAGTACTGCACCTGTCGGACTATATCACATGAGCCTGACGGCATTGCGGCAAAACGGGCAATCCACAAATAGCTGTTCCTCTTGAAAGCCGAAGCCACCACCGGTCCTATTGAAGAAAGCCGCAGCCATCCGCAGCCTAAGGCCCTCCTAGCAGCGCAGCTTCGGGGCAAGCGGAGCGAGGTGGGCTTTGTGTTCGCGTTGAAACGTCGGCTCCAGCACGACGACCTCGGGGCCTCGTAGTGATCAAAGAGCAAAGAGTAACACGCCGAATTCCACCGAAAGAGACTTCGAGGAAACTTTGACAAACGGGTGCCCTTTCCGAGCACGCATGCAACAAGATGGAAGAAATGCAACAGGTTTAGGGAGGGGTGAAATCGGATGTTAAGAACGGTGTATGGCCCCCGTGGAACGAGCAAAACCCAATGATGTCCTCCGACGAGCCCAATGCCTCTCCGTTCGGCCCTCGCTTGAACGCACTTGGCCGTGTCCTCCATGAGCATCTGGGATTGTCCACAGACTTTCTGTTGCAACACACAAGTCCATAGGACGTTGGTTCAGATCGCCTGTGAGTTGCTGCGGTCCAATCAGAAACATGGCCGGTCGCCGGGAGGAGGGACGGAAGTGTTTGGCGTGCAGCGACAAGGGCTAGGCCGAGCCATCTGGAGCACACAACTCTCCTTCAGAGGCAAACAAAGCAAGGCATCTAGCTGGGATCTCCAGGGTTTCTTGCAATGAGGCTTCGTGCATTCACAGACTGCACTGAAGCCTGAGCAAGGCGAAGGCAGTGTCGATGCTTTCAGCAGCCAATTCCGTGGGTTTTGTTTCAGGGGCCCTGCACGTAGCAAGGAAGCTTCAGTCAGTTGTTTCACTGGCTTCAACTTCGGCGTACGTGACACGCCAGGCCAACTACGGCCGAAGGTCCCAGGTGGATGGGCGCCAGGGCATTCCAGGTTTCGGGGTCCTTTGGGTGACGAGGAACCGCGCTGGCCTCGCCGTTTGATGGCGAAGACATCTTTCGATAGCTTAGGTCTTGTAAGTCAGATAGCAAATTGCTTGACCGCCAGGTAATCAAACGCTTTTCGGTGAACTCACTGCAGGTTTGGTTTTCTTTTCTCAGGTTTGCGGTGCGACAAGGAGTTTCCGACGCGCCCCCCCCTTCTTCCATGCCACAGCATTTCAGGTGGTCGTCAGCGCCTTTGAGAACGAGCTCGGCGTGCAGGACCCCGTCGGATTCTGGGACCCGGCAGGCTTTACGTCCGATGGTAGCGTGGAGAACTTCAAGCGCCGTCGCCAAACGGAGCTCAAACACGGTCGCATCTCGATGTTGGCTACGATGGGTTACATCACCCCAGAGTCGCGAGTCAGCGATTGATCCCTCGAACGCTTAAGACTGCCATCGTCAAACATGGTTAAGCAAGACACGTGAAGCATGTTGTTGAGCTATAGGCACCTCGAAGCATGATTGTGCTAACATGCCATCACATCATTTAATCGTTGTCGTGTTTGCTTGTCTTTTCAGACTTGCAAGCTTTGTTGAATATTCCGCTATGCCGTTTAAGAGTCACGTGTTCCCAACTGACTAGATGATCATAGTGTGTGTGTGTGTCCCTTTTTATGTCACAAGTTGCAAAATGTCTAGGATCACCGGCAAGTTCCCGGAATTTTTCGTCATTGTTAGTCCGTCCCGCTGGCGGCCCCCCCCCCTCTGAGAGCCATGCTGAGGCACGGATCTTAAAACGTTCACCATCGACCAGGGTGCCCCACACGCAACTGATCTCACTGCATACCAACAACCAGAACTTTTGGTGCCGGCTATTTGCCAACGGCTCACGGAAGATGAATTTGACTATGCTCAGGAAGATGTAGCGGATTAGCGCCTTGTATCTTTCAATCAACGTCCTGTTCAAGATTGGAGTTCTTGTCATAGCCATCAAAAATGTTCCTGTAAGCATCAAGAAAAATTTGCCAGACATTAATCAACATTGCCAGATACCAAAATTCATTTGCCTAGTGAGCGCTTGTGAGGATCTGTGTGTCTGTCTTTCTGTCTGATCTATTTCTCTTGCAAAAGATGTTGATTCATAGCACGTGCGGTGTTGGCTTAGGCAGATGTTTGAATAGATGTTTCGTGTTGTCAGGATTTGCTTGTGGTTGTAAGGAGTTGTGTTTCAATTTTATCGTGTCAGCCCAGTAAGGATCACTGGCAAGTTCCCTGGATATTTGTCTCCATCAGCTGGATTGAAGTTCGCAGATGTGCCCAACGGATTGGCTGCGATCTCC
>BGNK01003536.1:946-54892 GCA_003297005.1 Symbiodinium sp. clade A Y106
CTGGGCCAAGTTCTTGATTTGGCGGGACAGCTCCCTCAGCCTCTCGGGACCAGTAGGCGACGGCATGGCTTCACATGCTCCCGCGTCTGTTGCGCATAACCTCTAAAGTTTACCTTTATAACACATCCGCGCCTGGTTTGCTAGACACAGGTCTACTACGCTTGTTACGCCGCATTATTCGCTGGAGCTGTAGTCAGTGCGCCTTCGCTCTGTATACAGTGCCAAGGCGCACTGACCATGCTTTGCTCTTACACTACGCCGCCGCAGAAAGTGTCAGGCTTAGGCACGGCTGCCCCCAGAACACCAATCTGCAACAACGACATCAGCATCTACAGTACCAGGCCCTTTTTTAACCCTGAAACCCTAAACCCCTAAGCCCCAACCCCAAAATCCCTAAGTTTAAACTTTTTTTCTTTTGCAACCGTACATACCACACCGCAGTCTTCGCGAGTCCAGGCAAAACGAAAAAAAACAATGAAACTGCGGCATGCAACATTCCAGCGGAATCTTGCAGAGTGTTCGATGCCGTCGGTCACTGCTGAAACTGCGGCAGTGCACCATCCATAGCCGTTGCTCAGGATGGACTAAGCCGGAGAGGGCATTTGGCAGTGAAGCTCCTGAATCCTGTCATCGGATCCATCGCAAAAATTGTTGAAAATCCCTCCAATCTTGGATGTCCTGATGTTTTTGGCATGCTTGAGAGCTGTTAGGAGTGCTTTTTTGAGTTGGGTGAGTGACTGCCAGAGCATGAGGAAAGACCTGTGAACTGTGGAGGGTCCAAACCCTGTGGCGGGAGGTGTCTGGTTTTGGCGACCCCCATTCTGGGACCCAACAAAGCATGGGTTGCAGCTCTCGCGGCCGTGTTTCCTTCTTCGAGACTCAAACAAGACTAACTTCTGCAAAATCCGCTTCCGTTTGAATTTGGGTTCCTTGGAGTTCAGGCGCTCCGATGCCCGATGCTCTGCTCCCAGCGGCCAAAGCATACCCGAAAGGCGCCTACGTCTTGCAGATTTGTTTTTGTTGTTGAAGCCAACAGGGTTTAGGGTTAAGGGACAGCAAAATCTTGGGTGGCGACAGCGGTGCTGTGCAAGGTCGGCTCGAGTTCCCAGCGCCAAGTTTGACTCAACCAGAGCCTGCGGAGTTTGTCGTAGCAGTAGAGAGTGATGTTTGGCAACTCTATAACCAAAGCTCGGAGGGCATCCAACTGCCAGTTGTCTAAACCTGAGGGACGGCATCCAACTTTCCAGCAGCATGAAGAGTTTGTCATGTAGTAGCAGAGAGTGGTGTTACGTTTTCTNAGTTGTCTAAACCTGAGGGACGGCATCCAACTTTCCAGCAGCATGAAGAGTTTGTCATGTAGTAGCAGAGAGTGGTGTTACGTTTTCTGCAATGATGGGTTTCCTACATCCTGGGCGTCACACGTGCGCTACACTGATGCGCTCAAGGCCGAATAACCTGTTCCAAATGCATCGTGATGCGGAAAGATCATTGCAGTGATTGATGAAGCGACGCCCTAAAAGTCTCGGTTTTTGTGTGTCTAACGGAGGACGTTTCCTGCAATAACAGGTCTATGCTGCTCCGAGACGTCCTGGACACTGATGCGCTCGAGGCCGGATGCTCTATCGTGATGCGGAGAGATCGTTGCAGTTATTGATCTTGAACGAAGAATTGTTAGAGGGTTCTTGTGGGTCTAACGCGAAGACGTTTCCTGCAATAACACGTCTGGGATGCCCTGAGACGTCCTGCACGTCGCGGGCTACACTGATGCGCTCGAGGCCGGGTAACCTTTTCGAAATGCATCGTGATCTTCAAAGAGCATTGCAGTTATTGATCTTCGCCGCGGGATTTAGAGGGTTTTTGTGTGTCTAACGCAAGGACCAAAAAAGGACGTTATTGTCCAGATACTACGCTCTGAAGGACCTGTGTGATACGCTCGAGGCCGGAGTGATGCGGAGAGATCCTTGCAATTATTGATCTTCAACGAAGAATTGTAAGAGGCTTCTTGTGTGTCGAACGCGAAGACGTTTCCTGCAATAACACGTGTGGATGCCCTGTGACGTCCTGGTGCCGTGTGCGCCCGTACACTGATGCGCTCGAGGCCGGGTAACCTTTTCGAAATGCGTCGTGATGTGCAGAGAGCGTTGCAGTTATTGATCTTCGCCGCGGGGCTTTCAGGGTTTTTGTTTTCAGGGTTTTTGTGCGTCTAACGCGAAGACGTTTCCTGCAATAGCAGGTCTGTGATGCCCTGACGTCCTGGACTGCACACGCAGGGTTTTTGTGTGTCTAACGCGAAGACGTTTCCTNTTTCAGGGTTTTTGTGCGTCTAACGCGAAGACGTTTCCTGCAATAGCAGGTCTGTGATGCCCTGACGTCCTGGACTGCACACGCAGGGTTTTTGTGTGTCTAACGCGAAGACGTTTCCTGCAATAGCAGGTCTGTGATGCCCTGACGTCCTGGACTGCACACGCAGGCTACACTGATGCGCTCGAGGCCGGGTAACCTTTTCGAAATGCATCGTGATGCGGAGAGATCCTTGCAGTTATTGATCTTGAACGAGNGGCTACACTGATGCGCTCGAGGCCGGGTAACCTTTTCGAAATGCATCGTGATGCGGAGAGATCCTTGCAGTTATTGATCTTGAACGAGGAATTCGCGCCACAGATGCGCGGAGGGGGGGGTGCTGGGGTTCCAAGTTTAGGGCTTAGGTTGGGGGGTTCGAGGCTTGGGGTTTGGGGTTTAGGGCCATTGGGGTTTTGGGTTTGGGCTTTTGGGGTTGGGAGGTGGGGTTTAAAGCAGGGACTTTGCGTCTCAAACGTGTACCGATCTCGCGCGAAACCAGGGTCCCCAATGCCCTTGATCAGCTTACACTCGAGAACGTTTCATTCATTATGGAGACGACGGCTAGGATGCTTTGTGAAACTACCCCATTGCGAGATGTATGGCACCGACACGTGTGGCATCACCGGGCTATCGCCGTAATCAACCCTACACCCTAATGCTCCCGACCAAAACGCTAGACCCCGCACCCGAGCAACAATCTAAGGCACCTTTCTTTACAGTCGTCAGAAGCCTTGATGCTTGCGTTGGTCTTGCATTCTGGAGGACTCCAGACTCTGCAACCTTTCGACCCCAAACCATATAAGCAAAATTAGACACCAAAAGCCCTAAACCCTAAACTCCTGCTACTAGATCCCGCGTATGTAACCCAAAACGGAGCTCCTTCAGGTGGGCAGTAACGCGGGCACTCCGATGAACTCCGGCTCCCAGCCTATGCTCGACCTCGGCGCTTGGCCTTGAGGTTAGAGCTTACCTGTATCCGCAAATCCCACAAACTGTGAGGTTATGACCCCTTCATTGTGGGGTCTAGTCTAACCCCTAAAACAGTAGGGTTTTGGATCCCTCGCTAGGGCTAGGGCGCCGAGTGTCCAACCAACTCTCGACCGGACACTTGTCAGTCACTGAAGACTCAAGCATCACCGAATAAGAATAACATAAGCCTTCCGTCCACTCAGAGTTAGAGCTCCAAGCAAACTGCCAGCGCTTAGGGCTTAGGGCGCAGTGTTTACGGCTTAAGGTTTTAAGGTTTGCAGTTGAGTGCCGGTGTTTGAATTACCGACTTTGTGTGCGAGTTTTTGGGTGTGTGTGCTCATGCACCAATATCTCTGCACGCATACTCAAACAGATAGACATCGGTATATCTAGTTACAGGCAAAGATATGCGGCGAAACTGCGCTTCCGAATCGCACAGGCAGGTTGTCAACAGTTCTTCCTTGATCCTCTTGTGACCCCGGAAGCATGTCAAGTCTAGCAGCTGCAAGAGCTTTTAAGAGTTGTTCTTTCGGCATTTCTGTCTTTTTCGCAGGCTTTAACTCCAATACCAGGTCGAATAATTCGAATCTATCATCACGTAAGGCCTGAAATCTCTTATTTCATTACACTTCGCCCGCATTGTTTCAGCTGATGCATTGATGGAGTTGGGGATATTGGAGGAAATCGTCAGTTCATTGAAAGCCGCCTTTATTTTCTTAGCTCCTGAGACACTAATCCTTATACGTTCAGCAACAAACCAGACATCGCGTCACGAAGCTCCAGAAGTGAACTGAAAACTGCCACCCACCGTCTCAACCAGCGAGCTCCGAGAGCTTTGGATTTGTGCGCAAGAGCTGGAGAATTGCAGAGTTGCAGGGCTTACGGTTTTGTTTGCTACTATACGCGTGTCTTGGAAAAAGACGAAAAAGGTGCCTTCGACGAGCAGATCACAGGGGCCGCGTACCGCGCTGTCTACCCCTTGCACGAGGATCTATCGGCCTGCTTTCTGTAAGACCCACCTGTCTACCGATCCCTATAGTATGGCACACGACTGGCTTGGCCCTGCCTTAGGGGCCTAAGTCTCTGCGAGTTGATTTGCGTGTTCGTACAGGATGGGGGGAACGGTTATGAGTTCTGAACTGGCAGACCATGGCTGCTAGGGTTTAGAGTTCAAGTCTCCAGGTCCAGTGTCGAGAAGAAGCGCTTGAGGGTTTGGGGTGTATAGGGTTGCGAGACGTTGAGAGGGTCTGGGGGTTGTCCTCAGGCACCTGCTTGATGTAAAATGCCCGACAAGATAGGATCCGCATTAAGGAGCAAGGAGTATCCGAATTCAGTGTCCTACATTAGGTTGAGGGTTGAGGGAAAAGAGTGGGGTCTAAGCTTCGGGGTTTTGCGTTGGGTGTTTCCATGAGTATGAAGGTTCTGGTTCCTGCATTCGCTAGTCGCTTGGTTGGAGGTGTTGAAGTTTTCAGGGTTTCGACGCATTGCGTTTGGGATTGTAGGATTGAGTCGGCTGGCCTTCAGTTCGTGAAGTCGTGGCTGGGCCAGTTGTCAATGTTTGTTGTGTTGAGCCTGAGGCAGCTTTAAACCTGAGCCTCAACCTTATACTTTGAAGCTATAAGAACCAACCATGCATAAAGGTTCAAAAAAATTCGAGGAGATGCTATCCGAGCTCAAGGCAATCAAAGAAGATCTCGCCAGGCAGATGGAGCCCTTGCAGCCCTTTAGGGCCGTTTAGGGTTGTGGGTTTAGGGTTCTGGACCGGCATTCTCCGATAGCGGCGGAGGGAGGGTACAGGGTTCAAGGTTTGCAGTAGCTGCCATCACGAAGTCCAAGGATCCTTGGACTAGGTAAGCTATGGTTGGAAAGACAGAACTACAGGCTACTAATCATCCGTCTAATAGCTACCCTACTAATCCTGAACCCCTGAATCCGAAACAACTCAACACAAAATAGGCAAACCCGACAACCACGAGCAACTCAAGAGCGTAGACCTCAAAAAACCAGCGCAAAAAGCCGAACTACCGTAGCGCAGCAAAACAAAAATCTGAGACCAAAAAGCCCTTGGCGAGGCAGTTCGAGAACAGCCAGGAAGCCATCTCCCAACGGATGGACTTCTCGCAGGCTCGTCTTTTCTGCGCTTGAAAGGAGCATACAAACAAACAAACAAAGAAGTAGTTCAAACAAAGTGCTATCTATCGTCTGTGCTTGCAGGGTTTGGGCCGCAGGATTTTGGGGTTTTAGGGCTCGGGGCTTTAGGGGATTTGTGGTTTGAGAGCTTGGGTTTTAGGGCTTGGACTTTCGGGATGTCGGGCTTTTGGGCTTTGGGCTTGGTAGATTTTGATCCTTCTCGGAGGAATGAAATCGCACATCCAGGGTTCGAGAACTGTTCGGGGAGTTCTTACGGGGTGCTTCGGTTTGTTCGTGGAGTTGATCATGCGCTCATGTGCTTTCGGAGTCTTAGCGGACGTGTCCATGCTTTCGTCCGGTGGGGTTGATCTGAGTTCTGGCCTTCATAACTATATATATATATATATATATATTACTATAATAGTATAATACTCTGGCAACATAAGACTCTTCAGATGGATAATATGCATGCTTCTTGCGGGGCGGGGGGGGGGGATTGATCTGGTTCTATTACTGACATCTATTCAGAATTGCTTCTTTCCCACAGCCTCCAACTTCTGCTTCAGATGCTTCCACAGGTCTGGGCTGTAAGGTTTTATGGGGCTCGGGGTTTCGAGTTTATGGCATAGGCGTGTCTGGGATCCTGGGTCCAGGGTACGAGGATCCTGAGGCTTAAGTCATCCTAGAGTTTACAGCTCTGAGATCTAGACTCTGGCTCAAGGTCTCTCCGGAGTCGGGAGAAGAACACTAGGAGGGCTGCGGGACGCAGACATATCTAGTAGATGAGAGTTTGGGTACTAGGGTTGTAGTGAGAGAGCGAGCAGCCAAAGTTAAGGGTAGAACGGTCAACATCGTCTGTCTCATCATCATCATCTCATCTTCATCATCTTTATCATTATGTGGCATGACATTGGAGTAGACCCAAGTACAGAAACGACCATGTGAATCATTGAAAGGGAGTTTGGCGATTTGACCATTCAGATCTTTTAAGCTGTTACCTGTGCTTAAAATTTTACTTGTGCCTAAAAACCCGGAAAATCTGAGAACTGAAGCTTTGAATCTCAGACCGTTAAATCCCGTAGCTATTTGCCCGAACCCACATCCCGCAGTAGTATAATGTCGAGGGAACCCTCGATCCTACTAACCTTGTTTGGTTCAATTCTTATTGGCCGGACAGGTCACTCTGTTGCAGACGCTTGGCTCGATTCCGCTGCTTGGGATGGGGGGGCGTAGCCGTGGGTGTTGTCGGGGAATGAATTAGATTTTGTTTTCTCGCTTTAGGTGTTTCGGCTTCTAGACATTTAACCCATCTAACATGGTTGTAATACCTCGGTTCGATCGGTTTGCGGGTTGTTGGAGATGGTATGCGGTGCAATATTGCTATGTACTGCGATGTCGATTGACGATACCGATTCGATGTCGATATAAGTATTGTTGCAACGCCCATGTCAAATGCCAGAATACATGTAGGGGTGTTCGAATTTTGGATGCTGCAACATGTTCGGTAAGACGAAAGATATCGCAAGTATGGCCACGTTTCTCACCCACGGGTTTAGGGTTTAGGGGACAGATACAATGCAGATACCCTCAAACCCGGGGTCCCGTCTTTGCTAAGTCAATTGCAGAGTCGACAACAGTGCACTCTTGGACCTGGGAGTTTCCGAAAATTAGGGGTACCTTTTGGGGTCATTATAATAAGGATCCTCCTATTTATGGTACCATATTAGGTTCAAATATTTTCCGAAACTCCCAGGTAAGCACAAGTCAGGGGGCTTTCGACGAGACTCGGGGTGCTGTTGCGCAAGGTTCCGTTGCTAAGTGGAGATTTGGAGTTTGAGGTTTAGGGGTTTGCAAGTTTAGGGTTTAGGAAAAGGGAAGGTGAGTAAGACTACTGTTTAGGTTCGCTACTGCAGTTACGGTGCAGATTCTCAGAAGCATCCAAGTGCATACTTTGGTGCTTGCTGCCTTGTGTTTCACCCATGATGCAGCACAAAGATGCTGAACCCTCCAAGATCTGTACACTCGAGTAGGTAAGGTTGAATAGCACGTGTTCAGCATCGTGGCCATGTAATTGACGGACCCTTTCAATGTAGAGAGGGGCACCCACATAATATATGTACAAACTCTGCACGAGGACCTTTGCAGGTATTCGTTGAACCCGGCTTGGTTTTAGGGTTGGATGTGTCGAGAGAGTATTTCGCGAGAAGCGAAACTTGCCTAGCCAGTGCGAGAACGTTAACAAACTTATTCGGGTTTCATTGGTTGATTAGAGGCCCTAAGCAGTACCTAGTTTGTGGATCGGAGAGCCTTAAGCTTGTTGGTTTGTGTACTTGATACTTGATACTTTGAGCTTGGTGTGTTGTCGAGGGCAGTTGCAGTACCAAGCCTTACAGCACGTATGGAAGCTTGAACATTATCGGGCGCCAACAAAATGCTAGTTCTATGTTCAGTGGAAAGTCTCGACGCCTGTTTCGGTGGTACTACGACTACGACGAGGGAATCCCACACTCCGCAAGTATTGTCTACAAAATACTAGGTGTACCCCGAAAAGTTTTCAGCTTCTGCCTTGGTCACGCTTGTGAGCTTTCCCCAAACACTGCGCGTAGCAAGTAAAGGAACTATATATGGCTGTAGATCGCTGTCCCGCGAGGCGCGCCCCGGCAGGCGCGCGCGGCGGTTCCGCGGCTCCCGCTGTGACCTCTACACGTTGTGGCAATGCGACTATATGAGAAAAGCCAGTATTTCAGGAAGATTGTCACCTGCAAGTCTTGCTGGTGCTTGGACCGATATAGCTCCCGCGCCGTATGAATGGATCATGCTGCCTGCCGGCCCATGGAGCAGCGTGCTTCCACTATGTGTTGGGAAGGCCTGTACAAGTCCTGGGCGTGATCCACAGATGAACGGCGCTTACGCAAGACCAGATCCTAAACCATTGTACTTGCTCGTGCTCAGATGCTATGTAATTGGGCGGTATTGGAGGCAAAGACCAGCCCAGAACACCCTCCAGACTATGTTGGCTACACAATCGTCGGAGATACATATGCTTCTGTCAAGGAATATAGGTGCTGAGTTGTTAGCTGGGAAGACGTCTCCACAAAGAAGTTTTTTTAACGATGTCCGACGCGCAGAACTATGGTTCATGCTACGCACACTCACGCGTCACTGGTATGGACTCATAATTCATAGTGACTGCTCGCGACGTGTTGAACGGTGTGCTTGCTGTTGACACTTCAAAAAAGAGCTCACTGGACTCCACTTGTTGCAATGCAATACACCTCAGTGCAGAAGAAGCTGCTGAAGCGGACATGTTAGTTCGGACGCAACGGGTCAACGACGACAGAGTCAATCGCAACAGCAGCCTGATTCTGGTATACTGTAGCGATCCGACGTTTAGGGCTTGGGGATGTTTTCGGAGCAAAATCCTGTTTAAGGGTTGTGTTGCGTTCCAGTTGAAAGCTCCATATATAGTTTTACAGAATGTCTAAGCACCGCAATGCCAGAACCTCACACTAAGGATTCGACCCGTGTTGTGTTCCAGTTGAAAGCTCCATATATAGTTTTACAGAATGTCTAAGCACCGCAATGCCAGAACCTCACACTAAGGATTCGACCCTGTATCCATGAGACTGCATGATTCGGGTTGAATATCGTAGTATGCGGGCCTGCATAACGAATATAATATATATATATATGTATATACATACAGATATGTACATATTATGTGTGTGTTAGCTTCGCGATCACTGGACTATCACCGCAGATTCGAAGTGTTTGGGATTTCAGAGCATGCGGTGCGATGTCTCACCTAAGGACTGTCAACGCTTGCCAAGTACTCTTGCAGCTGAGCGGCCATGGCGCTAGTTTTGCGGCTTGAGGGTGTTTGGGTTCCCGAGTTGTTAGCTTTCGGGAGTCGGGTTAAGTCCCAGAACAGGGGTCTTTATTGGGGAATCAACTCCCACTCTCATCAGAGGTTGCAGCCTTGTCTTGTATTGCATCTATCTGTCTCTTTGGGCTACAGCTTAACCCTGACAACCATGGTAAGCCTACATGTGTTTGGACACTTTACGCCCCCATCGACAATAGGTGATTCCATGTGCAAGGCTGTCCTTCACATCATACCATTAACGAGAATCCTGCCCGGCATCCTGAGGCACAAGCTGGACTCTGCGCAGGAGGCGATGCTTCAGTCACTCGGACGAGAACTAGAACCCCAAGCTCCAAACGGTAGAGCGAAAATCTAAAGCCTGGTCATGTGATTCGGGGTCTGTCGGGTTTAATCCATTGCTGCTTCTGCTAGCCCCTGACATCTTACCTCCTGAAACCTGCTGCCGGTTGCTCCCAGCGCTCGGGAAAGATGTGCAGAGCAAGGTCGCCACCAAAAGCATGCAGCACAACCATAACAGCGTCTCTTGAGACCGGGATCCTTGATCTTTTTAGGATTGCTTGCAACTTGTGGCTGAATCTGGAAACCCCAAACACCCTTGAGGGGGTTCGCAAAACCACGGACCAAAAGTAAGACTCTAAATAAGGTACAAATCATCAGAATTCGTGCGAGAAGTATTATCAGCTTGGAACCTCCAAGTTTTGCAAGCCCCACTCAGAACAAGCGAAGTGTTGCCCTTGCGGGCCAAGGAAGGTGGATGCACAGAAGGCGAGCATGGCGGCTCGGCCGGCCAAGAGACACTCCAAAATCCACTTTTTAAGGAATATCCAGTTCAAGTATCCCGGTACAGTTTGAGGCATCTTGTTTTGTCTTTACAGGAGTTCTGGATGCTCGACTCAGTCGATTGGGGCTTTGTGCCTTCAGCGCTTCAAGACCGAAGTATACGGGCATTGCATAGTAAAACAAACCGCGGACGATACGAGGTAGCCCGAAACACCTGCATTGCCAGGGCACCTTTGTTATGATGTCCCTGCAGTGTTCTTGAAAAGAGTGTTTTTTGGGATACAGTTCGGGGGATTGGGGCCCCACAAATTTTTAGCAGTGTTTTGGAGAACTATGAACTCTACAGAAACCTCAAAGCCTAAGCCTCAGTGCGCATGCTTTTTCACCTCTAAAGACTTTTGGTTTTGGCAAGAAGTGTGCCGGTTGCCCAGGCTCAACAAATGATGTCTGTGGGCTTGCTTGTCATCACTTGGTTTTTTGTGTTCAGGTGTAAATTGCTACTGGTGCTGCCGCTCACACCACCACGACGACGACTGCTGCTACTGCTGCGGCTACAGCTACGGCCGCTGCTACTGCTGCAGCTCCTGATCCTGCTCCTGCTCTTGCTCCTGCTCCTGCTCCCGCTCCTCTGCTGCGACTACGACTGCTACTGGGACTACGACTGGGACTGCTACCGCTGCCGCTGCCGCTGCAGCTGCTGCTGCTGCGGCTACTGCTACTGCTTCTACTGCCGAACTGCTAGTACGGATACTTCTGCTACTGCTAATGCTACTACCGTTACCGCGGTGGAAGCGCCGAGACGAGGATCAGTTGTCAACCTCCTACTCCAGCCTGCACGGCTTCATCACGGGCGTGCAGGACCAGCGGTCAGAGCGCGAGGTGGGTCTCAGCACGGACTGCACCACATCTTTACCGTGCTAAGGCTCAGGAATAATACCATAAAGTTGTAGTTCAGGCACTTCCTGTTTGGGCGGGGTGTTTCTTCCAAAGGCTCGCGTCCAACTTGAGAAACGCCACCTACAGTATTGAGACAGAGAGAGCAGACAAAAACACCGACAGCATTGTAGCCTTAGCAATGACTGCCATCACATCGGCACTGGCAGCGTTAATGATTGGGACCAGGACAACATGGCAGTACTATCAGCGTTGATACTTTGTGTTGCTGCAGCACTTCAAGGAGAGGAATGATTAATTAAGACTGATACTGCTGACATAGCAAGAGCCAAGAGGCAACCTTCAAACCAAATCCGGAGTCTTATCTCAAACCTTGAACCCTGGACAGACGGGGTGGCAGACGAGACCTGCAAGCCACATGCAGGACAGCACCAAACAGGCCCTTGTGGACACCGTCAACACGTCCTCCAACGTGCTGTGGCTCGGCTCGGGAAAGCATGTCCTGGGAAGCCAAAACAGTGTGTGGCGAATTGCGGGGCATCTTCAATGGAAGTTACATTACTATATTACTATATTAAATTACTATATTACTATAATATCAACTGTCTTTGCCCCTTTGCCCTGGTATCAACGTGAGTTAAAGTTTTAGGGCGGCTTTGTGCTTCGGGTCTAGACTACGGTGGTGTAAGTGTTCTGCTTTAGGGTCGTCAACAACGAACACTGATATGCAAAATCAATTCAGGCCAATCATGCCCCAAGTGACTAGACAAACATCGTATGTTTGGGCCAGAAGATGCACTAAGACTTGTTGTTTAATGTGGTCTCTCTCGAACCTTAATACCAGGCATGGTGCCAGCGAACAACTCAGGCAACTAAACAGACCCAGCTAAAAGCTTACAGAGTGTCTTGAGATTGCAAAACTCTCGTGGAAGCTTCAAGCCTCAAAGCTGACCTAAACCTCGCAGCATTGAAATCCAGCAAGACATCATCAAGCCAGCCACCTCGAACCCTGGAACCCCCCCGAAGCTCGATTGAAGAAGCGAAAGCCACTGCCTTTGGCCTTTCTTGTGCCTCACACGCCGGAACCGTGTCTCTTAAGTCTTCGGAAGGGTTTAGGTTTATGAGGGGTCTACCTTCAAGGGAGATTAAGGGAGACCTATATGTAGGCTGTAGGCAACCTGCAAGATAACCCCTAAGCGCGAAGCCCTTAACTACCTAATCCTGTAATCCCCGATAGCAGAAGCTCTCGCTTAGCTCCGATTCGGATTTCGAAGCTCCTCTCTTCCAGGCTGCAGAAGCTTGATTCTACGCAACAGGACCTCCTAAAGCAGTCGCATGCGCCTGGGATCTGCAAGATGTAGGCCGGGCTCAGAAAATGGTCGGGGTTGTGGGTTGGCTCCCTTGAATCTGCTGATGAGCTTTAGCAGGTTTCCGTCGCGAAAGAACAGGCGCAGCCCTCTCACGGGTCCTTTCAAAGAAGGTTCTGCTCCCATGTTCCTCAAGCTCATGAGGGCTCGTGTGCGAGAGTCTATTTGTAGCTGTGACATTGCGAAGTTGGGACTGAGCAGACTTGGCGAAAAGCTGGCCTCCATTCCTTTTTCAGTTTGCCATTGTGCCCTTGCCAGGCCTCTCGTAGGTCATAGATCTCGCCGAAAACGTGCAGGACAAGATTACATGGCAAAGCAGCTAAACGCGATTATGCTATGAACATGACCTTGAATCGACTTGGTGAGCGAAATGAACTCCCCTTTCCTACCAAGCTTCGCTGAGGAGTCGCATGTGCTTCTCCAGGGTGTCGCGACGACGCAGACCTCCATGGCGGCAGCCCGGCAAAGTGGCACAGTGTCAGTGTGGCTGTGACAGACTGGGTTCTTCTTAAGGAGTTTAACTTAAGCTACCATAATAAAGAAACCATATTATTATAGGTCCCTATTATGGTAGCTTAAATTACATTCCTAAACTTAAATTACATTCCTAAACAAGAACCCAGCAGAAGGATTGATCCCCAGAACCCCGGACCCGGGGTCCCAAAACCCAAAGCTCTCAAGCGACCCTGAACCGGAAACCCCACCGGATGCTGTTGGCTCCTACTTTCTGGGGCAGATGGCAGGTCCTGAATTCGCAGGATCAGGGGACCGAGGAGGTATCAGAGTAATGGGTTAAACTAAGTAAACATTACGTAAGTGAAGTAGTGTGGGGGGGGAGCATATTCCCTTATCAAGGTTATATGCTCAGGAAGCTGGACAGCTCAGAGTGTTGAGAGTTCGGAGTTTCGAATCTTGTAGTTCCTCCTAAATTCAGGAGGTGGTGAATTTGGGTGTACTAGAAGGCCTTATTCTGTAGGCTGGGTGGGCACGGTTCCTGTAATGCCTCCGAAAAAATCACGAGTTTGCGGTTCAATGATTTGCTCCTTGCTTGCCCAGTCTTCTGATGCTTCAACTCTTAAACAATAAACTCCCGTCTGAAGCCCCCTATTGAATGCTTATAATAAGTCAAGAGGCCGGGCGAAGGCCGCCCGTCTCACAAGCAAACCCCACTCCCGAAATCTTGAACTCTCTACCCTGAGTCCTGAGCCCTAGACCTGTAAATCCCTTGAACCATTAAGCTTGTCCTAAACCCTAACCCTCGAACCCCCGGTTCAATAGCTAATAGCGCCGAATCATGCACTCTGCGGCCCAGGAGAAATTTGCCGATGGCCACGATACGACCAGCCGCCAGCTTATGGATATCGACGGCACCTAGGCTGCTCAGTGGTATATGTTTGTGCGTAATTATACCTATACCATACTCTATAGATATGTATATGGTTCTTTTTGGCCTCAAAGCCCTTATTACCTTGATTCAAAACCTGAGCCCCGACTACTTCGCTATAACTATCCCAGAAAGCATGTAAACCCTGAACCCGAAGATGAGGCGGGCGTTAAGACATGAACCCTACACTGTTCTTCAGGGTGTGTTGAAGAGCTTAGGTGCTCTGAGGCGCAAGCTCACCGAGACCGAGGCCGAGAAGCTAGGTTCAGCTTTGGGGTTTTAGGCTGTAGGGTTTCAAGTTTCAGGGTTTCAGGGTTTAGGATTTCAATGTTGTTCGGTTTAGGGTTTAGAAATCTAGGGTTTCAGAGACTAGGGTTTAAGAATTTATGGTTTGGGGGGCGAATAGGTGGCTTGTTTTGGGTCGGTTGAGTGATGAGGGGTTTGGGTGTTGGGGCGTCTGTAGGGCGTTATGTTTAAGATTCACGGTTTGGGGCTCAGGTTTGAGGGCTTTGGTTTTTGGGTTTTCGGGATGGGCTTCGGGCTTACGGGGCGGGAGGTACATTGAATGGATTTATGACTTGCCTCCGCTAGACTCCATCCCCGCTCAACTAAATTTGGTGCCCTACACACCTACTTAACGCTTCGACCCTTTGGAACACCTGATGAAGCCCCCTGAAACCCGATACTTTGCCTTGCCGACAAGGAGTCCGTTACAAAGTGCTGCACCGACTCTGCCGAGAAGCTGCTACTCTCCTGCAGTGTTCTTGGTCACCAGGGGCACAATTCTAGTTCAAGGATGAGGGTGCGTAGTAAGCATGGCTATAAGTAAGGTGGCTACAAAGTTATACGCGCAAGCCCAGCCCGGACAATTATATCCCTGCCTACAAGTACCCAGGAACCTTTAATTAGAGCCTGCAGGATAGATTGGTAGTCTAGTAGGGTAGGCTTCTTCTTCGGCTGCCCTCTAAAAGGAGCAGGAATTGGCGACGTTCAGGGTCCATGGTTCTCAACGGGTGGGCGTTGGGGCCTTGAACGCATGATGTGCATGGCATAGACATCAAACTGCAGAAGGCCAGACGCAATCATCATCGGAAAAGCAGCGTCACAATGGATGTTTACAGCCTCGGGTTGATCTTTAACGTACTTGATGATGGCCGAGGTGTATGCTGCATAAGCATAGGGGTTTGGAGTGTAAGGTCAAAGGTTCGGACGGTTATCGGAGAGTTTTCAACCCGTAGACCTCGAATGCCCTTTGCTCCTGTGTAGACAGAACATGTCCCTAAGACATAGACCTACATAAGCTCCGAAAACCCACGTCCTGAGACCCTTCGCTCCCCAAAGTTGTTTTGGCAAAAAAACCCAAACCTTCAAGTTCTGCATACATACGAGGTAAGTCCCACAAGCATCTTAACGAAGCTGGTAGAAACAAGGTAAGTCAAAAGAACTGGAGCAAGCGTAAGTAGGTTGAAGGCCCAAGCCCCAAACCCTTTAATGTGAAACTAGTAGTATCAGTAGTGGTGGCACTGATCACGACAGCGCAGGTAGGAATAGCATGAAGGCAACAACACTTGCGCCAAGAATGATACCGTTGATGAATTAGCAGCCCTAGCTTCGAGTATGTTCGTGATTATGGACAAGGGAGGCGTCTTCTCTACCAGCAGTAGTACATAAAGATGATGAACCTTGAGCCCCAAAACCCTGGACCCTAAGGCCTAAACCCTGAACCCCAAATCGAAACCCTGAATCCTAAACGCGCTCGGAAGAAGGCTTGGGTCGCTCCGTGAAGATCTCACCACGCTGTCGGACCAGGGGACGACCATCGTGGAAAAGGCACCAACCTATGGAGAGGCTTAAAAGATTTAGAGAATATACCTTTAATCATGTTAGGGATCCTAGTTTTCTTTATTTTAATAGGATATTTCCAGGCATATTCCTTAATTACAGGTTGGGATTTGTGCTTTAGGGTTTGCAGTTTCAGTTTTAGTTAGGGAGTTTAGGGGTTTAGGTTTCCTCCTTAGTGATCTGTATGCTCAAGCTCCCAACTAGGGTACTGGGTTCGTTTGTTTGAAGGTGCCTTCCCTACTTGGAGCTTTTGATTTTCTTGACCGGGGGTCAGGGTTTTAGCTAGAAGACTAGAAAAACATAGAACCCTTGTAAACGAATCTGTATGCTCTAAACCACGTTATTTCGGAGATATGGTTTCCAATGGTGTTTGAGGATGTTCGTTGCTGTTCTGCATTTTGTGCACAATAGGAAATACGCGATGCTTCCCTCTGCATGCAATACTCAAGCTATTCCAAGATCGCGCCCATCAACTTTAATTTAAAAACCGATTTGAGCCCACAGCTTCCTGTCCAAGCCCAAACACACAACCGTAAATGTACAAACCCCGAAATCGTGAAAACCTAAACCCGAAAACCCTGACGCCCAAGCCTGCTGCACACACCTCCAAGCGCTGCGAGGTGCAGAGATCTGCCACGGTCCAGGAAGAGCGGGTGACGGACATCCGGAGGCCTCAAGTCCTCGCCTCCCCCTGGCCTCCCCCGGTGGTCCTTAAGTTGGATGGCTAATCTCCGTAAACCCCCGAACCCTAAACCCTGATCCCAACAGCCTGATCCCTAAACCCTATACCCTTAAGCCTAATCCCTAATTTCTGGCATTTTCTAACTGTGTCGGAACTGTAGGGTGGCTCAGCCCCAAGCCCTTCTACCCTGCAGCCCGCGAGGTGTAATCAGAAGTGGGGTTTAGGGCTTAGGGGTTTAGGGTTTTAGGGTTTTAGGGTTTAGGGTAATCAGAAGTGAAGCTCCAAGCCCAGACTGGACGTAAAAATGACTTAGGGTTCGGTCTCGCATGGCGGTCGGTTCACAGACTCATGGTTGAGTTCCCGGGTTCGGATTTATGGCTCGGGGATTCGGTAGGTTTCAGGGATCCCGGAATTAGTCAGCCCCAAACTTTCACAATTGAAGCGATGTTTGTCGATGTCGGTCCCCAATATCGATACAAGATCTAGTAATTGGTCAACTAGTACCTGTAACGGTCGGTCCAACAGTGCTTAATTTGGCTTCTATCTTCGTTCAGGCCTGGTTTGATGAGGCCTCACTCTCTAGAGTATAACTTTTCGGGTCCGAATTCGAGACATGAGCGCTTTCGGGCACAGCTTAACGCCCAAAGCTGCGGTCTATTGCAGCCTCGCAAGACCTTGCTGCTTGGGGCAACTAGAATCGACAACAGCGTGAAACTTGGAACCATTCGCAAGCCGGACGTATATGGGTAGAGCATTGCAGCATTGCCCATTAGATTCTTGATACCTTTTACCTACGAATGACCTGTGAAGTAACGTAGCTCTTTGGGTTTCGAGTGAAACATGTCGATTACCGTGGAAATCTCACTGCTCAGTGGCAAGGCTGTGCAAGCAGCCCTGGACGAAACTGTGGAGATGCTGACACAACGGGCACAGATCGCACTAGGAGTCGGAAAAGGGCGGTTGCTGGACTCCTTTGAAGTCGGGTGTGTGGACACAATACAGAACGGAGACATGCTGACCTTGCACGTAAGCAGAGTTCACACTCGGTCCGATCATTGTGCTTTTGCTGCCTTTCTTGGCGATGGATCTGTGGTGACCTGGGGTGATGGTGAGCATGGTGGCGACAGCGGTGCTGTGCAGCGCCAGCCGAAGAATGTGCGGCAGATCCAAGCCACTCAGCGCGCTTTTGCTGCTGTTCTTGGGAATGGATCCGTAGTGACCTGGGGTCATGCTGACTTTGGTGGCGACAGCAGTGCAGTGCAGGATCATCTAAAGAATGTGCAGCAGATCCAAGCCGCTGCCGCCGCCTTTGCTGCCGTGCTTGAGGATGGATCGGTTGTGACCTGGGGTGATGCTCGTTGTGGTGGCGACAGCAATGCGGTGCAGGGTCGGTTGCAGACTGCGCAGCAGATCCAAGCTTCTAGCAGCGCTTTTGCTGCTATTCTCGGCGGCGTATCTGTTGTGACCTGGGGTAATGCTCTCTTTGGAGGTGACAGCAGTGCTGTGCGAGGTCAGCTGGACAACGTGCAGCATGTCCAGTCCTCTGGCCGTTCTTTTGCTGCTATTCTTGGTGATTGTGACTTGGGGCAATGGTTGCACTGGTGGTGACAGCAGTGTGGTCCAGAGTCAGCTGAAGAATGTGCAGCAGATCCAAGCATCTCGCGGCGCTTTTGCTGCCATCCTTGGCGACGGATCTGTCGTGACCTGGGGTCTCGCTAGCCATGGTGGCGATAGTAGTAGTGCAGGATGAGTTGAAAACTGTGCAGCAGGTCCAAGCCACTGAGCGCACTTTTGCTGCGGTTCTTGGCGATGGATCCGTTGTGACATGGGGTGGTGCTGACTTTGGCGGTGACGACAGTCGCGCTGTGCGACATCAGCTCAAGAATGTGCAGCAGATCCAAGCCTCTGGCGGTGCTTTTGCTGCCATTCTCGCCACTGGATGACCTGGGGTGCCGCTGACTTTGGCGGTAACAGTCGTGCTGTGAAAGATCAACTCAAGACCGTGCAGCAGATCCAAGCTTTTTACTCCGCTTTTGCAGCCGTTCTTGCGAATGAATCCGTCGTGACCTGGGGTCATGCTGGCTATGGTGGCGACAGCCGCGCTTTGCAGGGTCAGCTGAAGAATGTTCAGCAGATCCAAGCTTCTTCCAGTGCTTTTGCCGCCATTCTCGGCGATGGATCCATCGTGACCTGGGGTCCTGCTGCCAGTGGTGGCGACAGCAGTGCAGTGCAGGACCAGCTAAAAAACGTTCGATAGAGCCGGTTTTGGCAAGCAGTGCAGCCAATGATTTGCAGCGCACCTGACAAGACACAACACAGGCAACGTGTCAGGTTCCTAGGACCATCCCTTATCCTACAAAGCCCCAATGACTTGAAATTCGCAAAAGAGCTAAACCGTTCATACACTCCAATGTCCAAATCCGAGACTGTTCCCCGATCAGGGAACTCCTGCATGATGGGACTACACTGGAGATCCGTTGAACGGTGTGTGGGTTCGGGGTACTCCAGGCACAGCATGATGATCATGGACATCCTGAACGGGACGCAAGAAACGATCCACAAAAGCCGCCTGGCGGCCAGAGTCAGGATTCGAATGGGTTCAAGATAGTTTCAAAGGGAATGTTTGGGGTTACTGCACGGGAGTCTGCACGAAGAAGTGAGGGTGTAACCATTCAGGGTTGAAGACCTCGCACGTAGGACTTGGCTTGGAGCGTCGAAGGCTCGTGGTGCGCGTGGCCTCCGGGTTTCAAGCGGGTCTTTGAAGCTAAGGTCGCAGTCGGCCTTCGATCTGTGCTTTTAAACTTCGCCCGAAACTTAAGCATACCTTTCAAAAGGATCAAACCGTAAGGATCCCCCCAAGAGAGCCCGTCCTTGAATCCCACCACAAGCCCATCCATCCTTAACCTCCAACCGGGTCCTTCCGCTTTCCTTTCGTCTTGCAGCAACACAAGAAATCCAGACGGATGAACTTGAAGGAATGATGGACAGAAGCCTGGTAGCCTCTAGCCTATACCCTAAACCCCAAATCCTAGAACACTAATCCAAAAATTCTATTGCCCTGCTCCCCAAATCCTGAGGTATCAGTCTGAAGCGTAGAACCCCAAACCCTAGCAGGTCTGGAGTGCATTCAGAACTTCACCCGGGCAGAGCTCTTGCGGCTTTCCTGCGATTTGGGACTCGAGGCTTCATGTGGGTGGTTGTCAAAATTATGGGCCCTTTTTGGGTCCCTGTTATACTACGGCACCTATTATTTAGGGTACCCAAAACGGGACCCTAATTTTGACAACCACCCATGTAAAGAGGGGTTGGGGCTTTATTTGTGTTTGCATAAAGCTTCTGCTTTTGGGGCGCAGAGGACGGTAAGCTGCAGTATTTGTTTAGCTTGATTCAAGCAGTTGAAGGACTCTGACTCGTTGAGAGTTGCTTCCGGGCGTAGGGCTTTAATAGTGTGATTCTACGAACTCTAGCTGGGGCTACCCTCCGAACGGTACTTGGAGCCACCCACTGGGTCTCCGCTGATACTTCAATCTCCGGGTGTAGGAGCTTCTTGGTTTACACGGCCTTGAGGGCTCCTGGCCTGGAGTACCTGCAATGAGCCTCGGAAGAACTTCCTAATTGTGGAAGCAGGAATGCATCATAAGGAGCCCGAAGAAGC
This sequence comes from Symbiodinium sp. clade A Y106, assembly GCA_003297005.1. Lineage (NCBI taxonomy): Eukaryota > Dinophyceae > Suessiales > Symbiodiniaceae > Symbiodinium > Symbiodinium sp. clade A. The sequence goes on from BGNK01003536.1 coordinate 20,876, forward strand.
CAGGTTCTGTTGGGCTACAGATAGGGTTCAAAGTTTAGGTTTTAGCGTTTCGTGCTTTCTGGGCTCAGGGTCTAGTTCAGCTCGTAGCTCACTATGCTTCTGTTGGTCGGCCCAAGGTTGAGCATCTCTTAGCCTATCAGTTCCTTGCATTCCGGAAGCCCGGGATGCTTTAGCCCTAAACACGCAAACCTCAACGACCTCAGCCCGGATGCTTGAGCTGAACCCCCGACATCCCTCGAACTCATTCGAAAAGCACCGAGCCTCATCCCCGATCGCTTGCAATGCGACCCCTTAACCCGAAAGCCTCAACCTTCTAGACCCTGAACTCCCTAAGCACGTAAGGCCTTTGACTAAAGATGAGACCGTGGGTAAATCATCAACCCGCAATCATCAACCCTCAAGCGGGGAACTTGCACTAAACCCCAAATCCCCAAGCCCTACACCCACAACCCTGAACTCTCAAACGAAGGTGGTAAAGCCGAAACCCATGTAAAGCCCTGACGCCCGAAAGTCTTGGCAAGCAAGAACACCAGAACAGAAACCCTGAACTACAAACCCGGAATTTCTAGCTTTCATGTGGGAACCAGAATGAGGCGCGATCCGGCAGCCCAGCTGGAGACATCCGTGCGAGAGGTGCTCTTTCGGCAGATGGGCCTCTGGGCGGAAAACCGATCTGGAAGTTCGGGTGCCATCAAGGATCCTACTACAGATTTCAGTAAGGTTCATATAGTCGGCTCACTTTTGAAATTTTACAAAGGTTGTGGCTATGGGGTCAGAGGTAGCTGGACGGACAGCTTTTACATGTTGAGCGCCTACAACTTGTAGTGCTGTGGCGGCTTTTCGAGCTGTCACGGGGTTTAGCGGCCTGGAGGTTAAGGCCCGGTTCTCGGGAGCTTCTGGGCATAGCTTGGATCAGTGCCCGTGATGGGGTACGGGCCCCTGGTGGGGAGGACTTTGGCTTAGACTTAGAAGACAGCTTTTCGGGTTGCTGGTTAGGGCTCTTTGGGTGTAGATCACCCGCCTGGTGGCTTTGCCGGGACTTGTAGGCGGATCGCGAAGTTCGGGGCTATGATGGCCTGAGGATGTTGCAGTTCGGCACGATGAGGTCCCGGCCAGATCTTGGGATTGTAATTTGCATGCGAACGTCGGCTCTTAAAGGTTGGTACACGGGCCCAGGCTGATCGGTGCTACTAATGCTCCAGCTTTCTGGACTCTACTTGGAAGGTTTCGCGAACAGAAATGGGGGTGTTTTGAGTTCAGCCTATGGGTCGGTCAGGGGCACCAGAATTAGAGCAGTACTATAGACCCATATATCAATGGACGCCCTGCGCTGATAAGGACTGCGATAAGGATCCTAAAATTGAGGCCCTTGAAGGTGGGATTCTGCACCGCATGCCAAGCTCAAGATACTGTGAACGTAGCACGAGTGGAATTTGTGGAGTTTTATGCAACGAGTATGTCACGGAAATCCTCCGAAGAGTACTGCTGCCGTCTAGGTTTGAGGACTTAGGGTAGACCCCTGCATTGCCTCAAAAACTAAAGTTTTGCCCCTAAAACGCCCAGGGAAGCTGAAAGAGTCCCTCCTGGGCGAAGAGAGCTCAGACGATCGGGGACTGAATTTGAAGGACACCAAATAGGATTTTATACGGTGTTTATTGGAAAAACTAATACCAGTCTCACCCAGGGTTCCCGACTATCCTCATAATATCATATACCTGAAACGAGATTCTCATTCTCAAGCCCCTACATTGCCTGAATCGTGCAGTCTTACTGTTTGGGTTTGCTTTCAGGGTTCTTGATTTCGGCTTTTAAGGTTTAGGGTTCAGGGTTGCTTACTTGGGGTTCATGGCTAGTAAGATGGAGGGTCGGAAGTGCTCGAAGTCCGGTTCGAGGTGGTGATAACTGTAGCTGGCTTCATTGTCATCGTGTTTTCTATGCCGGTCGATCCTTTAAATATGCTTTGAGCCTGAGTCTTCACGAAGACACCCTATTCTAAACGCTTAGCCTAAACATACTGACATCGAAAGATGGACCCTGAACCGGAGCCCTGAGTCTAAAATGAACACCAAAACGGACCTGCACGCACCTAAGCCAACAACTGATGCTGACCTACACCTCAAAGCCGATGACCTTGGAAGACCTTTACCCAAACCCTAAACCTCAACCTCATTCGAAGCCTAGCAAAGATGAACGGACCGAAAAACCTTCAAAAAGCCCTTTAACAACTCCTTTGCAGAAGGATCTGGTTTCCAGCATGGCGAATCGTCTCGAGGCCAGCGCCGAGCGCTTGGAGCTGAGCCAGGCAGGGGTTAAGCTTTAGTTTCCGAGAGCCGTAAAGACCCTAAGCTCCTTTGACAGGATCTACGTACTGTGTGGATCCACCCTAAACCCTAAACCCTAAAGGGTCTGTCTAGGTTCACCGGGCCGTTTTGGAGCAGAACAAGAAGCCCCCTTCTTCCCAAGAGGGTTTTGGGTCACCACGACCTAGTAACTGATTTCTAGACCTCAAGCTTGAGCTACTGAAGATCCGAAAAGGCTTAATCAAGTTAAAAAAAGCCCTTAAATTGAGAAACCTGCGTTAAGATGCTCAGGAGATGGGTCGAGCACCATTTTATGAACAACCACCAAGTCCTCATATTCAGGTTTTGGGTGCATTGAATTCTACTCTGCATCCGTTTCAACTTTAACAAATATTCCTCGATTAAATGCTCTGCTTCCTTAGTTCCTTCCGAGAGCGAAATCATTCACTGGAAGTTCCCGATGTTAATTTAAGTGCCCTTAGTTTTGGGAGACTCCGATATGGGGCTTTCGTTCAAGATTGAGGCAATCCTGACCCCTTCAATAAACTACACCTCATTTGACACCATATAATCTTCGGAGATCTTGTTGGAGGCTTCTTTTGGTAAACCCTTTCAGAGGGTACTTGGCGGCTCCCTTTCTATGGGGTCAGTCACATCTCGAGACCTCTATAAAGACCCAGAGAATGGGCTTTGTGAGGACCGGGTTGTAGGATTCATGGATGTCTTACAGAGGTACTGAAGCGATGGTAAGCTTGCCAAATTAAGAGGGGTGTTGCTTTGTCCTGAGGGCCCGGATGTCTTCATATCATACGCTTGCGTCTGCAGGTATTCTATGCGATTCCTTTGGGTGTGCTGTAGCTGAGTGCATGCAGCCCTGTGGGGAAACTGCGCCAGGCGAATGCCCCGGCGGCTGTGGACGTGGAGGAGAGGGCGAAGAAGTAAGGCGCTTGTAGAGCAGGGGCTCGACCCAGCATTTCCCGAAATGCTCCTTCAATGGACCTGTTTCGTTCGTTGCCGTGGTTGTCAAAATCAACATTGATGGTAGTACAATATCCATAGTGTTTTGATTTTGAATCTTGTTCTCACAGCTGTCAGGCGGTACTTGTTCCAATCTTCGTTCCTGCTCTAAAATTAGCATCCCTGTCAGGAATAGTCGTCGTCGCCGTCTTCGTCGTAGTTGTAGAGGTACCGGCAGTGGTACTGGTGCTCGAAGGGAAGGGCGGCAAGAATCCAAATCTGGGCTTTGTTCTGCATTGAAGTCCATAATCGAAACTTCCCCTGGAGAGGAACCAAAGCTTGAACGGCTCCCGATGTGCACATCCAGTTGAAACGGGTGATGCCCCGTTTAACCTGTTCTGTTCACATTGCGGCTGTCCTCCCACTAGCAAAGCCACTCGACACCTAGCAGTCTCACTTCTAAGTATGATCGTTGCTGTGATGGTCGTTACCCTTATCTTTCACCCCACGCTTCTGTTCTAAACGCCTTAAGACCCCATTTTAGAACCCTCATAGCTTCCTGAAAGGGAACCCTCCATTGTAGAAGCCTATAGACCCCCCTTCAAAGGAGACCATCAAGCGGGAGCTGGAGGCAGTGACTCTGGCACTTGCAACACAGCAGCGGGACAACGAGCAGGAAAGCCACACGCATCCCGGCCTGCCTAGAAGCAACCTTGCAGTCTAGAGGTTCAGGGTTCCGGGTTTAGGGTGTAGGGCTTGAAAATGTTCATGTTTGGGGATCTAGCGTTTTTAGCTCAGGGTCCAGAATAGGGTCTCGGGTTAAGACCCCTCGAAGAAGCCCAACTGTGGAGCCATTGTGCAAGGGCTTATGTTAGAGTAAACCATGGATTCATAGAGCTTTAGGATACCTGTTTCAGGTCTCTGTTGCTTAGGGGGGTTGGAACCCAAGGCAACTTGGGGTAGGATACCTCCTGAAACTCTTCAAGCGTTCCGTTCCGTAGATCCCTGAAATGGTCCATGTTACAGTAGGCTCTTAGTAGAAGTTTGGGGTGCGAAAGCAATTATACCATATTGTTGCTTGGACGCTTTGGGAAAGTGTTGATTATGCCCTGAGGCAGCTTGGGGAGCTCTTGCGGGAAGAGCTCACCGCGCTCAAGGATGCGCAGTCCGCATCTGCCGCGTCTCTGCAGGAGAAGGTCGGCGAGTGGACCAGCTCACTAAGCGACTTAGCTTGGCATTAAGGTTCGGATTTTGGGGCTTAGGGTTCAGGTCTACTTTGAAACTCATCGGGTTGAATGTCAAGGGAGTCTTCTTTCAAAAGTCCCGTAAGGGATAGATAAGGCAAACAGAGCTAATAGGGGTCCCTCGTTGCTACTATATCCCACGAAGCGACTGGGCTTGGGATTGGGATTGAGTTTGCGGTTCTAGTTTAAGGCGAACTTCAATTTGGGATTGCATAGGTTTGAACTTGAAAGTCTCTATGATATCTGGGCCTACACGGTATTAGTCTCAAAAGCCCACAGAAATTCCTCTTATGACGCCCGCATCTCAGGAATACTCGTAGCTAGCAGAGCCTGTACACTTGAAGCCTTTTTTGTTTCTGTATCTTCCCCTGAAGCCACAAGCTCAATGCCTTGGGGCAACCAAGGCGAGAACGTGAGCCGCGTCGAGTCCGGATTGGAGAAGGTGGGGCCTTCTGGACGTCTCCACATCAGTCCGAGATTGCCCAAACCCTGAAACCCCTAATGCCCCGAAAGCTTGTCGTGCTTGGGAGTTAGGAGTATCTTGTTACGCTGAAGCTTTTTAGCGGGATCCCTGAAGTGCTGGAAAGCTCCGAGGTCTTGCAAAGTGTTGAGTCACAAGAGAAGGACAAGGAGAAGCCAAAGTCCTCCGCGGGCCGCCGCACGAGCCAAAACAGTGAGAGGTGACTCAGGAGATCACTTTGCAAAATGTGTCGGCTGGTTTCACAGCCACTACAGTTTTTTTGCTATGTTCAATGGTTCGAAGCTTTTTTTTTTTTGGGGGGGGGGGGGGGNCCCCGCGGGCCCCCGCGCGGAGACAAAAAAGTGGGAGGGGACGCAGGGGATTTTTTTTAAAAATTTGGTGGGTGTGTTTCCCACCCCTTATGTTTTTTTTCTTTTTTTAATGGTTTGGAGGTTTTTTTTTTTTGGGGGGGGGGGGGTGTATAACCGCATAACCGGCATATTCTCCTTATTTTGGCCCATGAACTGGACCAGCCAAGGTGAGCCAGCTTCAGGACCCGCCTGGACGCGGGATTTTGGGGTTTTGGGTTTTGGGGGCTTTGGATATTTAGGGGCAGTGCGTTGCACTCCTTTTCCGCCTCCCTTTGGTTTCTTTGGCATGGCTTATTGTGGGAGTGTCCGGAACTGAGGGAACCCAACGGAAGGATCCTTAGACCCGCAATTTTCAGAGACTCCCACATCGTTTCGGCCGCTTAGCCTTTTAATTACGCATGCGGAGTGACAAGTAGCTCCAGCGTTCTGAATTCTTTGTGCGGATCTGAGACTTCCCGAATGGGAGCAGGCCGTTTGCGCCACGTGTGGCCGTCAAAGCCATGCTTGTAGACCAGCAAATGCACTATCAAAGACCTGGAGGAGAATGGATCATTCAGTGCGCAACAGTTACCACTAAGAATCTAGAGGTAGCAACATGACATCCAAATGCATCAACACTACTGAGGCCCTCGTGCCCTACTAAGTGCTACTACACACCTTTTCCGTGAAGGTACAGGAAGCAAACCCATGAATGTGTCCTCTATTTTTGGCCATGCACGGATGCCTGTAACATGACAGTTTTTTGGTTGGGTTCATGATAACATGGTCGTGAAAGCACTCGGGGCATAGAGCGAGGTACCTTTTTTAAGCAGAGGACCAGTAAAAGAATCGTAGTTAGAAGAACCATCTAGTTTATCATGAAAGGTTGAGGATTCACCTACAGCAGCACCTTGACAGCAAGCACGTACTTTTATGGAAAGCTTCATGATTTTCCTCCCTGTCTTCCTTGGAGGGGCCATGGCTAACCCATGCCCTTTCCGTATGCCACGTTTGAAACTCTCGGCGTCAAGCGCATCGGACTCGAAGAGTCAGGCACAACGGGACTTCCAAGAATCCGGATTCAAAAAGCGCGCCCAGACCCCAAACCTCAAGCTGAAGCCAAAAAACGCCCCAAACCCTAATTAAGCCTTAGGTCCTAGGCCGTAAACCTTGAAAGATAAGTAAAAGCCTCAAAAACCCTGGAACCCTTTAAGCCCCAGCCGAATGGCCCCGAAGAGCCTGAATCCTTACTCGGAGCCTTGCACCCCCTGCAACCCTAGATCGACAGTTCAAAAGCCGCATGCCCCGAAATGTGTAAAACCTGGAAGTTGAAGAGCCATGTGAGACTATAGCCTATAAATCGGTGGGGAGCGGTGTTGTGCTTAATGGATCCCAGCCAGGGGGCCCAACAAACCGCTGCACAACACTGTTTTAGTCGCGATATAACTGCCCTTTCTCAAGGGACCCCAGGATAACGTGAGGAGCCTTTCTGGAAGAAAGGGATTTAGGAGTGCCTGGGAACCTATCCTAGGGTTCATGAATTAGAGTATGGAGATGTCCCAAATCCAGCTAATTCAGGCCTCCATACACTATGAAGTTTCACAACTTCAGAAAGACTCCACAACCCCACGCAATACACCATGAGCCAAAAACCAGACATCCTCACCCGAGAGCTCTGGCCCACTCCTCAACCTCTAAACCAACATCTCTTCCCAGGTTTCCTGTTTGCCGTGCAGGCCAAGGGCTTTGGCACCGTCAAGTGCTGTAACCTCGCACCGATTTCAGGCTTTGGCCTCGGAGGAAGGTTGACATCAGTATCGCTGAAGCACATATTCTCCCAAAGACGCAAACCCTCGAAGCGCAATGCCAATGCCCCAACAAAAAAGCCCTGAAAAGCAGGCGGTGATCTGCGGCATCTACCACTACTGCGATCAACATCGGGTGGGAACCTCACTGGAAGGTCCAGTATGCAGCGATGCCACCTATAGCACCTTGGCCCGAACCTACACCCCAAACCCTGACAGCTCTAAAACGTCTTTGGCATCGTTCTGGGGGCGGAACAATGCAGCAAAAGGTGTTCCTTCTTGTTCCCGAAACCCCACTCGAACTGCTATGGTGCCTGGATGACCATCCAAACTAGACATAATCTCTCCTGCGACCTTTGAGCCTTAAACTCGTAGCCCCTTAAACCCTGAAGAACAACAACCCCGAACCTCCCTAAACCCTAGAAGCCATGAATTTTCAGAGCCCTTGAAGCTTTACCGTCAGATTTGGGGTTGCTTTTGCTTGGGTTTGTTCCAAAGCGGATGCCCTGCCAGTGCATGGGGGTAAGAGGTTGCATGCTTGCAGAGCTCGAGTGTTCTTGTTGTTGTGGTTTTTCAAGGAGTGGGGGGGGGGGTTAACTTGGCGGGGGCCCTTCAAGGAGTTGAAGAGTGCCGGTTTAGGGTTTAGGGTTTCCAAGACTTTCCCAGGAGTGACCCACATCTCGGATCATGGCATGGCCTACTTCGTGGGATGCTGAGCTGACGTCACTTAGGGTTGAGTGTTAGGGGCACTCTGTTCAGGGTTACTGTGCAAAGGGTTTCAGGTGAGCTTGCGGCTTGAGGGTTGTTTGTAGACTTAAAATTTGTTGGAATAGCTGCTGCTCGCTACTTTCTTAGGATTCATAGGTTTTTTAAAGACGACGCTAGCATCCGCAAGGGCTTCAATCCTTGTGTTGACCTGGAATCCATCCCCGATTTGTCATTGTAGTTTGAGAAGGGATCCTAAGCCTAAGCGCTGAGCACTTAGTCTTGCTACCAGGTTGCTCTGCTTTGTCATGATGTATGAGCTGCTATCAAGTTTGTGTGTATGTGCAGCATGTATGCGCTTGCTTGCATATGTCAGCGAATGCAGGTATAGTTGATGTCCTTGATGTGGTTAGGATGATTGTTGTGATTCTCATCCCCTTTTTTCCACTATCGCTGCCCATATTCGTTAGGTGGTCTTAAACTTTTAAACAGCAACGTACTGCAGATTGGTAGGTGCACCTCGCATGGAACATGTGACATCGAGTGACAGCAACAAGTTTGAGCCTGCGGCAATCCTGTCCCCCAAGCCCGACCGATGGAACCTCTTTTTAACTTGATCCTTTGGGAAATCTGCAATCGCGATTTTCCAAGTATACTGGTGTCGATCGCAGGATGCATGATTCCGTATGTCTCCGTGTGGTCTGCGAAACATGTACATTTGTGGTTGCACTTACGCATCAGTCGCTCCACTTTCTGCAGGGGAAATCTAGCGGGAACAGTGGAAAAGCAGAAGAACGCAGGGCGAGCGTGCATGGCAGCAGTAATCTTAGACTTATATAGCCCTTATAATCCAAAGCAGGAAACCTTTATAAGCCTGAAACCCTGCATCTTTACCACCCGGAAGCCGCCGAGGTCATGTTGCAGATGGGCCTCCTGATCTTGGGACCCGAGGATCCGACCCTGCAGCGTTCCTTGGGCGCTCACATAGGGTTTGTTAGAATCGGGCTTGCGGTATAATGAACTCTTCAAAGGTTGATATAGGAAGTAGAAGGGGGCACAAGGGCTGTTTCCACTTCTGGGCGGTTTTGATGTGCTAAATAACAAGGGAAGGCACGACAACGTGGCTTGCCGGCAATTAGAGGGCCGTTGGTCATCAAGTTCATATCGAGAATCCGCGTATATTTACATCCTGAATGAAAGCTAAATTCCAAAATCTGTGGTTGATTCTCCTCCTTCGCAGTAGGCAAGACAGGATGATGTGCATCACAAGCGGGACTTGTCGCCCCAATTAGAACTTCGGTTTGGAGCAAGTTTTTTCTCAACTGCAACGCCCAGGCATCACACCCAACTGCTGCGGCACATCCACAGATGTGGCAGGAGTTTCGCTCGCATCATCACTTTGTCATGTGCTTTATCACAACTTTAATATTCCATTTACGATGCAATATCACTATAAACCAGAATGACCACTACGTCTTGCTGGCATACGCATGTGGGCATCCTGGTTTTGAAGCGCTGCGGCCTTTGCCGAGCAGGCATCGACAACGATGTAGTTGGAACTATGGTTATTTGAGGCTTTTCAGGTTTCTACAGTTGCTTTAGTCGGAAGCTTTCGGTGTTCATGTGTAGATCCAGGTTGCACTGTCACCATATCAAATTGTTTCCACATTCCATACTTTCTTGGACACCCATCTCCTGAATGATTGTTGGCAGTTGAGTAGGTAGAGTTTAAGGGTGTTTAGGGCTTATGGTGTGCAGGATAATGTTCAATAGCGTGCTTGCCGCACTTAGGCACACTCAGCTCTTGTAAGCTGGGGAACTTCGAGCAAAGAACAACTTGTCGAGACAGCCCTAACGTGGTGCGATCCTTGTTTGTCTTCCCGCCTTCAATATGCTTAACCTACAGTGACAACACTTCAGGACCCCGAGTCTTGATTTGTAGGACCTGGAAACCTAATAAAGCCCAAATTACTGTCGAACCCCACGCCTCGTACCAAAATCGAACATAATCTTCAAGCTCATCACGTCATCTCAAACAGCAAACCTCAAACTGCAGGCTCGGAATCCTACTTTATTGTCAGGCTAGCTGTTTCGAACCTTTCTCCTCGCTTTCGCAGGACTGCCGTTGCATGTCGCCCCTTGGCAGCAACCACAAACTTCTGATGTGGAAGGGATGATGGAAGCCCACAATTCCGCAAATCGCGAAAGCAAGAAAGATTAAGGTCCCTCTTCTGCTTTGGTCAAGAGTCGGAGCCCAGACAGGTGAGATCGTAGGACAGATTGGTTCGTACTGTCATTGGAGCCTCTTGCATTTGTTTGTTGCATTGCCATTATAATTGACATTTTCACGACGATGAGCAACACGGTTGAGATCCGGCTGCTGCGGTGTCAGTGTTACTCTACGTGTTACCCGCATTCTACCAGAATGCTGTACTGTGCTGCACGTGTTCGATGTCGATCTCCTTTCGGGGTTTCAGAACCCAGTCGTGGAGCTCGGGGTCGGGATTAGCCTTTGCGTCTTCATGCACTGGACAGACTTCGGCAGCTTCCCTCCCCCTGTAGTTCTCTGTGCCCATCTGTTCAGCCACCATGTCTTCAGAAACTGCTTGAGTCTCTCTCGAACCCGCTGGTAGCCTCCTAAAAAACACTGAGAATCGTTTTCGGTGCTTGGCCTTCTCAGGTGGCTCTGACCCGTGCACTTCCCAGCATCTTTGTGGCGTTCCTGCTCATCTCCACCGCAAGGGGGGATCACTCGATAGGCCACGCTGCACACCTAGCTCTGGATTCAGAGTTCCATTTAACATGCAATAGAATAGACCTGATTCTTCTAGGTCGCCACAGAGCAGCCTTGTTCGCGGTTTAGCTTTGAATCTGGCAACGACGAGCATTCGTGGTCAAGCAAAGTCGGAGGAACCTGGTCATACTCTGGATCCTGTATCGTGAGTCTAGGGTATTGGGAGGATGATGGGTGAGTAGCAAGGTCCGTGAAAACTCGCTAGATGGCCGGTCCTTCAGATCTGCATAGGCTGCATAGAAGCTAGGTGACTCTCAGCCTCTGTAATTGTCGAAGTCCGTGCAAGTCGCGTTCGGGTCGACGTGTTGAAAGTCTTCGCCGTTCTGTCTCATCATCGGCTGAGTGCCGAGTGCGCCAGGCAGTCCAGCATTCCACCTTGCGCTGGGTTTTCTTGTCTGTGGCACGGCTTGCATCAGATAGCTATCATTTGTTTTTTGCCTTACTCTGGATGTCTTGACGCATGAAAACCACAAGTGCGGCGAAGATTTTTCAAAGACTTCCCAGAGCCGGTTGGCGAATGCTGCAGGGAGCCAAACCCAGGAGTGTTAACCCCGAAAGCCCAATGCCTCAAAGCACAAAGGAGAAACTAAAAAATCCTCCCACGCCAAACAAGCATAAAGCCCTGAACGAAGGAGGAAACCTGAAAGCCAAATCCCTAAATCCTCCACTCTGAAACCCTAAAACAGTAGCCTCATCCGAAACACCCAGGCCGGCAGTACCTTGAAACACTGCCCTTAGGTTTGCTTCTCTTCTCTGCAAAAGGTGCCCTGGCTGCTCCGCCATGGTGTTCTTTGTAGCTCACTTCAGGGAACTATAATGACAGAGGTTGATATCGGGAGGCTTTGTTTTCATTCCGACAGCAGCACTGTTGGTTCTTTCTTACGGTGATTTTCGAGTATTACCCTTGCATGCTGAGCCAATCGGACTCCTCATCGCTGTAAGTACTGCTGCTACCACTTGTGCCGTCGTCATTTTTGACATTGTTGTTGCTGTCATGTCTTTCTCTTGGGAGGCCAACTGCCGTTTGTTGTCTCGTGCTGGTAGGTCAAGCTATTTTGAAGGTACCCCGGTGATGTGAAAGAGCATGAAGTCTTTGGGGTTCAAGGATAGCATAGTAGTCTCAGTCCCCCCTGGCTATTTTTCGACTAGGACTAACTGTCAGCATGGATCGCTGTACTGCACCACGCTGCTGGAAAGAGGCGTCTTCTGGCTTCTCCGCCCGTCTGCAGCTGCGAAAGCTTTCGCACTCCCGCAGTCCTGGAGACTTGGCTTGGCTTTGAGGCTTATGCCCCGCTCCCCATAACCCGATGCCCCATAAAGCCATTCTTAGAGGGTCTGTAGTGGGGATTTAGGGTGGTTTCGTGATGGCCCACAATTCTCGCCCACCGAGGACCCACTGAGCCCCTTCGCCATCATACACCCCAATTCCATTCACCCCTTCTCAGCCCTCAGCCTTGGTATGGGGCTCTGCAGAATGACTTCTTATGCACGGTCCTTGTAACATACGTCTCAAAGCTCAAGTCTGATGCTTGAGACCCACAACATTCAAGTCTTACAACTGTCAAGGTCCTCATCTGATGCCTAAGCCCTAAACGCCCTAAGCCTCAACCCTGGAATGTTGCGGCTCATTGAGGCTTCGGCTCGGTCTTTGTGCTGCTGCGGCGGCTGGATCGCAAGCGAAGTATATGCAGTGGATCAGAGGACGAGACGTCTTGCAAGTGGTTTGACACTATTTCGCTCTTACATCGCAAATTCTCTGATCCTTTCTGTGCTGCGTTTTTTACTCCACAGTTTCTCTAGTCACTTTCGAGCGGTGCGCTTCTTTTTCGCTCATCCAGCACAAATACTCTGCTCCCTTTCGAGCGGGGCGCTTCTTTATTGTCACTCATCCTCATCCTCCACGAATATCTCCGCTCCCTTTCGAGCAGTGTGCTTCTTTGAGCGGTGTGCTTCGTTGTCGCTCGTCCTTCGCAAACTCTGTAGCCTTTTTCGAGCGGCGTGCTTCTTTGTCGCTCATGCTTTCCAAATGTTGAAGTGTCTTTTGAGCGGTGTGCTTTTTTTGTTGCTAATCCGTCACAGTCTCTTGTCACTTCAATTTCTCCAGTCCCTTTCGAGCGGAGTGCTTCTTTGTCGCTGATCCTCCACAAGTTCTCCAGTCCCCTTCGATCGGCATGCTGCTTTGTCGCTCATCTTCCAAAAAATGTCTAGTCCTTTTGTCGCTCCTCCTCCGCAAATCCTCCACTCTCTTTCGAGCGACGTGCTTGTTTTGTCGCTCATCCTCTGCAGAGCCTTGAGCCCCTTTCGAGCGGTGTGCTTCTTTGCCGCACATCTTCCACAATTTGTTTAGTCCCTTTCGAGCGGCCTTCTTTGTCATTCAGTCTCCACAGATTTTCTAGTCCCGTTCGAACAGCATGCCTCCTGTTGGCGCTCATCCGTCACAAATTCTTCTAGTCCTTTTCGAGCGGTGTGCTTCTTGGTCGCTGATCCTTCGCAAAGTCTCTAGTCTCTTTCGAGCGGTGTCTTTCATTCTCGCTCACCCTTCGCAAGTTTTCATGTTCCTTCGGTTTTGCTTCTTTGTTGCTCCTCCTCCACACATTCTCTAGTCCGCTTCGAGCAGTGTTTTTCCGTGTCGCCCTTTTGGAGCGGCGTGCTTCTTTGTCGCTGATCCTCCACAAATTCTCCAGTCGCTTTCGATCCTCGTGCTTCTTCGTCGCTCATCCACCACAAAGTCTCTAGTCCCTTTCAAGCGTCGACGTGCTTCTTTGTAGTTCATCCGCAGCAAATTCTCCAGTCCCGTTCGAGCAGCGGCGTGTGTTTTGTCGCTCATCCACAAATTCTCTAGTCCCTGTCGAGCAGCATGTTTTTTTGTCGCTGATCCATCGCAAATACTTTGGTCCCTTTCGAGCGGCGCGCTTTTTAGTCCTTTTCGCATATCCTCCACAATTTCTCTGGTCCCTTTCGAGCGGCGTGCTTGTTTGGTTTCTCATCCTCCACAAATTATCTAGTTCCTTTCGATCGGGCGTGCTTCTTTGTCGCTCATCCTCCACAATCTCTCTAGTCCTTTTTGAGCGGCGGCGCTTGTTTTGTCGCTCAACCTCTGCAGAGTCTTCAGTCCTTGGCGAGCGATGTGCTTCTCTGTCTTGATCCGTCACAAACTGTTTTGTCCCTTTTGAGCGGCGTGCTTCTTTCTTACTCACCCTTCACAAGCTCTCTAGTCCATTTCGAGCGGTGTGTTGCTTCGTCGATCATCCGCCACAAATTCTCTAGTCCCTTCCCTGCGGTGTGCTTCTTTGTCGGTCATCGCCACAATTCTCCAGTCCCTTTCAAGCGGCATGCTTCTTCGTCGCTCGTCCTCCACAAAATTTCTCAAGTCTCTTTCGAGCGGCGTGCTTCTTTGTCGCTCATCCACCAAAAATGTCCCTTTCGAGCGGCATACTTGTTTTTTTCCCTGATCCGTCACAAATTCTCTAGTCCCTTTCGAACGGCGGCTCTGTGGGGTTTGTTCTTGCTTTGGATCCTTCAGAGGGCTCGGAAAGGTGATCGCAAGCATCTTCTTGTTCCTGGGAATGCAGACGGTTGCCAACGATGACACGAAGGCCTGGCCCTTGAAACGATCTCAGACTTAGTTATGGCATGCCCTGTGCGATCTCGGACTTAGATATGACATGCCCTGTAGCCACATATATTTCTACCTTCATACACCTCAAGCCCCCGTACCAGATGCATTGAACTGTGGTTCGGGGCTCTAGATTTTCGGAGGCTCTTAGATCTAGCTGTATTCAACTTAGGGCTCATATGACGGTTGAGTAAATCCCGGAGAATCCGCTGCCAGGTTTAGGGCTTCGTGTTGGCTTAGCTTTGAAGGCGTCGATGAGTTTGGCTCATAGGTTTTAGTCCTCGCAGTGGTAAAATGGTGGCCTAGCGGCCCAGTGGCTTGAATCAGCAAAACAACATTCTTTAGTTCCCAACTAGGTTGATATTGGTACTACAGTACTACATGGCCCCCAAAACTGGTACGCCTTGCGTAGAACTCACTTCGAAGCTTAGTTAGAGTTCAGCATTAGCAGAGGTTTGAAGGTAGTTCGTGGTTTTCCGGCTTGCCAGTTGAATATTGACTTCAGCCGGAAACAGGAATCGAGGCAGGAGACGTCGAACTCACAGGAGGAACCCTCCAAGACTGTACGTGCTGGAGGCTTGCTATCCGCTTCGCAGCAATCATGACAGTGAAAGACCCATATATTTGAACAAAATCCTTCTTGGACTTGGAATGCCACCCACTTTTCACCAGGGTTTCTGGCCAAACCTCGACGGCTTCGCAGAAGAGCAACAGAAACGAAACACAACGTCTCTCCGAACTCATAACCAGAAACGTACAAAATCATCCAAGTGCAAACCCCTCGTGTATAATGTAAGCATGACTACATGACTGCATGTACAGAATTAGACAGAAAGACAGAGGTTTGGAAGGTTACGAGTCCAGGCCTCATTGTCTAGGGTGGCGCTCAGACCCGCGACAAATTATCCGCTGCTTGGCCCCGTGGAAGGTCGGCATGGGGGGTGCAAAAGCCTGTGCCCATTCTATGTGGCATGCAACTTGGACTCCACGCATAGAACAAGTTTAGGCGTTGGGGTAGCGGTACTTGGTTCATGGTTTGGAAGGCCTTCGAGGTCTCCGTGGTGCAGCGTTTTTTTGCTGTGCTTGGAGATCCTTGGTATTTGGAAAAGCTCGACGAGACCAAATATCAGAGGAGTCGTACGATTTGCATGCCTGGCATGTCCATTGATTACACATCCTCCGAACAGAGAACCCCATGCAACCCTACATGAAGGATTGGGCGATTTAGTATGCATGGCCACGCAATTCTTGTCATAGTTGGCTGTAGCCGACACGATTGAGGTACGGATAACTTCAAAGCAAGATGCACGCAAAGCCTCCAGTTTTTGTTGCCCATGCTGTGTCGGGGAGCCCCTCATCCCAAAACCCGACACCGGAAAGCCTGGGGCCTCGGCCCCAACCCTAAAGTTCTAAAGCCTAAAGAATAGAGGCTCGAGGTTCGAAGATATGGAAACTTACTGCCTTCTAAGGTCGCTGCCGCTCTTCTGGCAGGGCTGATCCTCGAGGCCTTCAGCTGAGATCAGGGTTGGGATCTAGGAGTTCAGGTTTTGGGCGCTATTCTCCGAAAGCAAAAGCCAACTTATGGCTGCTACTCCGGGCTCTAAAGAAGAACAGCGGATTCAGGCGTCTGGGTCGAGGTTTGGTGTTTTTTGCTGCTTCCATGCGGGATGCTGTGGAACCCGGTCTGCTGCAAGAGGCTTGGTAGCTGAGTAGCTGAGTGGGTAATCTTTTCCGCTAAGGTTAACCTGATTCTTGGTGGCAGGGAGCTGAGCCACTGACCCGAGACAAGCAACCATACCATGCCTTTCAAACTTGACCCAAAGGAAACCTAATTAGACCTTTATTCTGAAACCCTAAACCGAGCTTTGGATATACCAAGCAAAGGGTGCGAATCACTACCGGTTTACGCTTTGGGGTCTCCGGTCTGGATTTGCAGCCCCAATACCCTGAACCCAAGTTGTAAACTGTAACCCAAAACCGAACTCAAGCTTTCAGCGCACTGGGCGCCTGAATCCAAACCTTTAGCCCCCGCTATACAAAAGGATCCCTACGCCCTAAACCCCTGAAGCCCTGAACTCGAAAGTTTCCTGGCGCGTAGGCCTTGCACAGCAGCCGCTTCGCCTATGTGGAAGAAGATTTCCAGGCCCAGTACTTTGGTAGGCTTGAAGGGTTTATGGCCCTCAGGTCAGGAATTTTAGGGGGTTTCAGTTTTAAGGCTCAGAGCTCCCAGTCTAGAGGGCTTTGCTTCTTGTATCGAAAGATGCTGGAATATGGGTCATACGGGTTCGGCGACTAAAGGTGCTAGGGTTGGATTTTAGGATTTGGGCTGAAGGGTTGCAAGTGCGAATTTATGTTTGCTTGCACTCCCCTACCAATCGCCGGTTCGAGGTCATAAACTTGTACAACTTAGGTGCTAACCGAATTGATAGTTACTTGTTCTTGAAGTTCCCTCATCCCCCAATTTGTGGTCGTTCCCCCAACATGTAACCTGTCTAAGAAGGTAGGGAGAGTTTGGTATCGGTTCCAAAGCCCTTCCTGTCAGAACGAGCCTCGGCAAAGCAGCTCTCATTTTTCGATACCACACCTGAGGACAATTCTCGGGCACCGACAGTAAGCTTACACATGTCTGATGGTGAGCTCGCATTACAAGCCGAAGCACAGCGCCATTTTTCAATAGAAGGTATTATATAGTACTACGGGCCGACAAGGGGCCTCCAGGTCCAGCCGTTTGACTAGCTACGAGTTGTCCGAGCAGGGTCTCGGGGACATGAACCCAAAAGGAGTGCTGTTGTCGACTTACTTCCCGGAAGAGGATGGCAAACCAACAGGAAGCGCCTCTTATCTCCGCTGTCTCTTGCACACGTGTCCTTCGCTTCGATCTATCCTTCGAACAGGAATCGTTAGCCCCAAGCCCAAATGCAATCTGTCCGCAGAACTCTAGACAGAAGCCTTTCTAGCTCAGCTCAGGGCCTCCTGGTCATCTCCAAAGACAGACCTCAGACCTCGCCGCGATGAGTTTCTGCACGCATGTCGCAGGCAGTTCGGTCATACACGGACAAAAAGTGCGAGAGTGCGGGGTGAAGGTTTAGAATGCTTGGAATCCTGAGGGCTAAGCTTAAGTGCTACTGTAGGTCGTGGGGCTTAGAGCTACAGCGTAGACTCCAAGTCCCGAACCCCGGAGCTTGAGCTTTAAACCACGAGCCAAAAAACTCTGAACCCCCAAATGGCTGCAGAGGCCCCTGCAAGGATCCAAACAAGCACTTCCCCCCACAAATGCATCTCACCACCGTTGTAAAATGCAAGACCTTGTCTGGTCCAAAGACTCTTTGGGTGTCGGATCGTCATGCCTTCGCGAGAGGTTTTGGTAACTGTTCAGGTTGGGTTCCTCCATAGACTATGGGCGAGTTTGTAATCCACCCGTTTTGGGGATAGTTACTTTTAGTATCAGTGAGAAGTTTCACTCCCCCCTGCTCAAGAACTTAACGGCAAACCATGTACTACAGGGGCTTAAAAAAATACCAACACTATTTTTTTTGGGGGGGGGGGCTCCTTTTTATAACCATAGTATAATGGGCCCCAAAACACTATTCTAGTTATTAGGGCCCCTATCCTATGATGGACAGGTAAGCCTTGGTGTCTGAGGATGGATTTCGTGAAAATCTGCTGTGTGATGGGTTGAACGCATTACAAGACATGACGCATATTGACCGTAGCCGTGACTTGTTCTTCTGATCCTCTTTAATAGCAAGTAGTATGATGTTTTCAAAATCTGAGCCAGGTCCTGCGCCTTTAGCTTGAGTTCAGTACTTGAAAACGGCACTTTCGAAGCATTTGTAAAGGAACGCTAAGTCCCAAGCCTAAAATGCATCCAAAATCGGACACGGAAGCTGCCATCCTGCGCCTGACAAGCTCTCGGTAGACATCCTGGTGGTTGCAATCTTTGGACCGAGGGTTTTCCATCAAACCTTACCAGCATCTTGGAACCTGATACTAGTAGCCTCTTTGGCAATCGATTCTGCCCAATCCCAATATTTGAATCCAAGCCTTTCCAGTTCCCACTCCCAACAAGCTCTTGACCTCCGAGCCTGAAAAAGTTCTGAAAGTTTATCCATGGCTCTCGAGACGATTGCGGCTGAAGCTGCAGCACTAACGATCGATCATGGTCCCACTCCATAGTCAGTACAGGTCGCTGTGGACAGCCTGTGATGGCGACGAGATAGGGGTTTCTTTCGAACATTCTTGCTAAGTTTTAAGTCTTCAAGCTCCTATATTGTCAGAATCTTGTCCTCCACTCCCTCCTTTGGTGGGCTTGCAAGGAAAGCTGCCATGGCTGATGCCAGGGACCCGGATCAGCTGGAGAGGCTTCGCGAGGAGCTCCGGGCCGAAACGGCGCAGGCGCTCTCCGAGTGCTTGGGGCGCCTGGAGCGCCTGGAGTCGGAGCTGCGCAGCCTGCGAGATGCACGTTTGCAGGTCGCGGAGCCCGGGTCCTTCGGGAGCCCAACTGCCGTAGTACCGTCGGAGCCTTCAAAAACAAAGGTGCAGCCGGAGGCGGAGGCTTCGAAGCCTCAAACATCCAAACAGGGGGTGAAAGAAGCTTGGCTCCCGGATGATGAAAAGGAGCCGATCCCCTTCACAGAGGCGACTTGGAATCTGCTCCTCGTCTTGGGCTTCACAAAGGCTGGCTGGATCGACGTTGTGGTTGGCTGCGCGGTCTTGGTCGGAAGTCTTCTGCTGCAGGGAGGTTTGTGCTACGTGCTTCTAACGGGTGCCTTCCTTGGAAAGCCCCTGGCCGGAGAGATCGACACTGCGAGGAGGTGGCGGACCTTCACTGCACATGATTTCAAGCATCTGGACATCACTGAAACGAGCCTCGTGTCGCGCGTTTGCAACGAAGATGGATCCTTGATCATGTCGACGAAGCAGGCAGACCTCATCTCGCAACTGAATGCCTACCTTGGCATGCAAGCCCATGAGTTGCTAGGTGACGGGTTTGGATAATTTACAATTTCGTTTGTCCGGCTTATGTTAAACTACAGAACCCTATCTATAGATAAACCGTTCTTGGCTGTTGAGATCGACACCTTGTCCCAGGTTGACTCCGGAGGGCGTCTCGCCGGGGAGTGTGCTGTGCGTTCTATGCATTGCCTGGTGGTGCCTCTACGTGGCCAGAGAGTACCGGGCCATTTTCTCGTCCTTGGAAGGTGTGGCTTTTTCTTTAGTTGTTGAGGGTTCGGGGCTTATGGTTTGGGAGTATCTTGTTATAGGAATTAGGATTCTTTTTAAGTATCTAGACGTCTGCGTGTTTCCGATCTGACTCTGTGTTGAAGCTTTGCTAGTCTGTGTGCTCTTGCGGCCGTTGCCTGGTGTCGTTGCGGAAGGCATCGCTACTCTGCCTCAGCCTTATGCTTCGAAAGCCTGCGTCTTGAAGCCTGTAGTTGGAGACTTCAAACCACAGCATCAAAGCCAGAACTGAACACCGTACAGCTAAAGAAGGCTTGTGGAATGTGCCTCGGGGGCCCTCCACCATTCTGGAGCTGGGAGCCCTGCGGTCGCTGTCGCTTCCACGTTTTGTTCTTTTCTGCGCATTGCGGCTCTTGAAGGCTACTGGGCACTCTATTCAGCAGACGGCTCTAGTTTCGGGCACAGAGAGCAGAGAGTATCGCATTTTAGCGGGGTTCTTGCACACAGCGAGCCATGCGTGATAGCAGGAGCTTGTCCGGTCTGGAACCCAGGCTGTTATTTCAAGCCTCTTGCTTGCCGCCGGCATCCAGTGGCTGGTGAACGCCGTAGCCATAAGGAGCATAGTCTTACGGGCTGTCGCCATAAAAACTTTGTTTGAGCTCGACGCCGTGTACTATGCGGCTTTCATGCCAAAGCGGCTCCAGGTCAGCATGAAAAGGCTGAAGCCCCTGCAGTTTCGCAACTCTGCGTGGCGGAGCCAACTTGAATCCCTCCTCCTCTTGCTCTTCTTCTTCGGGGTGACGATCGGAACTTGGCATCAGCTGGTTGACCCCATTGCCGAGACCATGGAACGCATCAAAACCGAGTATTGCGGTGGAAACCAGAACTTCGTGGTCGGCGTAAACGACCATCACGGCTTGGCAGTCGGACGGTCGAGTATGCCTTATGACCCAGCCCGAGCTGAAGACGAGATCGCCCGTGCTTTGTATGACTACGCTTTCAAATCGAACGAGAGCCACCTGATCTTGTTTCACACCTCCCCACGGAGCTTTGAGAAGATGCGAGTGGAAACCATGGCTACAGCCGCCACTTCCTTTCTGGAGTGCGCTAACTTCGACCGATGGTTCCTTCGTGGGGAAGACCGACCGATCCCCAGCACCTACGGACCCTACTTTCGGTCCGCGTCTTTGTCTGTTGGCATGGCGCCGAACAGCACCTGCGAAGAGCCATGGAACTATCATCCTGATGTGTGTGTGTGTGTAATTGCTCGTGCTATCAGTGGTTGTTAATGCGTTTGACTACACGATTCAGTAATCTACAACACTATGCCGAAGAGTTGCTTGCCAGTATACAGTATACTGTTCATTTGTTGCTTGTTTTTCATTCCCATACGTGAGGACATGGCCAGTCATTGCAACGATGTCGACGCGCAGCTCCTTCGCATGGTCTGCGGTGAGACTTGCGGCTGCCCCGAGCCACAGGCAAATCCTGCCACGAGACACTCTCACTGGCAAGACAACAACGCAACATCACGTCGAACACGCGCCAGCACGAGACTTGGCAATGCCACAATGACTTTCGAAACATGAAGCTATGCAACCGCAGTCCCGTCTAGGTTTGCTCGACAGTGATACCGTTGTAAGTTGCGAGAAAGCGCAGCAAGGAGCAAGAGGGGTCCATGTGATCCTGCGGTACGCATGGACTTTCCGATGTGCAGAAGAAGCTAAATGTGAAGACGTCTCGTGTTTTTGGTGTTTACAGCAAGTGCGCACCACAAATTAGAAGCAGAACGTTGAACAACACGGTTGCGCAGCTCTGTTGCAAACAGGCGGCACAGCAAGTTTAAACAAGGTAACGGGCTCGTGCACTGCAAGCAGTGCGACGAAGACCAACTTGGTATCATTTCAACTGCATGAGTTCAGCAGAAGGTCATTCGCCTTTCCGAAGCTAAGAAGACAAAGCTCTGAGTAGAGCGCTTGTTGTGTGTAAAGCATCCGCACATCCCAACACTGAACCACGGCGGGATTGGGATAACAAGATGGCGTACAATGGTCCAGGTATTCCAGCAGGATTTCGTACAACCATCACTCATGACTTTACCTGAGTCCTTTTACCCAGCGTAGACAGTGGCAGCAGATTTTGAACATTCTCGTGACTGTCCGATTGGGCTGTCCAGTACATGAAGCACGGCTTTTCGACGCTGAGCCTGGGGCAGAGCCTATTCAAAAATGCTCCCTACACAATAGCAAGCACAACGAGCAAGCCTATACATAGTAGTGGTAAGTGATGAGGAATCCTAGAGCCGACACTCGATACTTTGCATAGAACACGGCACGATGCTGTCGCTGTTTTGACTTCCACAACCTAGAGCCCAGAGCCCGAAAATCATCTACTCTTGCAGGCCAATCCGTTGTTCAAAGTGCGGACACAAGGATGCTTGAAAAGATGCACCTGGACTAGGATCAGCTCGCGTTTGATGTTTGCGGTTTCAGGCCTTGGGTTCAGGATATCGGACGCTTGGTTTCTCTTGCTGAAAGCAAGCGTGTTTATGAAATGCACCAGCCTTGGTCTCAAGTAGGTTTTGATTCAATTTCTTGATCCTACGTCAGTTTGCACCGCTTTCCGTATTGCCTGTTTGCGCAAGCAAACCCCTCAGACAGCGATTTGCTGCGGGTGCAGTTTGCAGTAACTTTTGCGTGACTTTCTCATGCCAAGGCTTTCTAGAACCAAGAACTAGTTCGGCATTCGTCGGGATAAGAGACGAAGGTCTGGACGAGCAGGCGATCTGGATCGTCGGTGAACCCTGCGAGGACGTAAGCACAGACTCTGACGCTTGGCAGTCTTTCTGGAACATGTACCTTGGATTTTTCCAAAAGAACATTCTTCTTGCTTGGACGTAGTAGTATAACACAGCGCAAATGTCACAAGATGCATGGTAGCACAAAATTACAGGTACAACTTCACACAATATCAAACTTCACTACATTATGCTTTACAATACTAGACTAGATAAGGCGACTATATTTCATACTGGATGTTCACACAGGTATATGTACACAATAGGCAAGTAATTGAATATACATTTGTGTATCAGGATACAACATAGCATAGTCTATATAGTATATGATATGGCTGTTTGTACATATAATATACAATGAAATATGCAGCTAGGTAGCTGCTATATAGTATTATACCTGTTAATGTATCTATATTTGTGTATATTTACACACACATACATACATATACAGAAAGAAGATAATGCATCATGCGCCTTAGTACATAGCATAAACTATTTCGCAGTGATGTAAAACATAGTGCATTGCAATGCCAAAACATGTTAAAGTATGAGCCCAGCGTAAGTCATAATCTGACAGAAACATCCATCATAACAGAAGTGAGCATATTACGACATAGTGTTTCCAGACATAGCTCTTGACATAGTCTCAGCAGAATATGACATAATACTGCAACATGCATCACGGTTTAACATGGCTTATCATGACATTACACGGCATATCATAGCAGAACAGAATTAGCCTCGCATAGCATACTAGAGCATACTATAGCGGGGAAAACGAACAGAATACATTGTACAGCCGTGTAGTTTTATTGTACATAACACAGCATATCATAGCAGAACAGAATGTAGCCTCGCACAGCATAACAGAACATACCATAACTAGGAAAACGAACAGAGTACATTGTACTGCAGTGTAGTGTTGTGCAGTATAGTATAGAGTTCAATACCGTATACCATCGGATAGTCTAGCATCGTACAGTACAGTCTAATATAATGTAATATAGTGCAGTCTAGTCGTGGATTTAGTATCGTGTGGTATAGTATAACATCGTTTCCTTTCGTATTTTACATTATAACAGCCTTTCCTACAGTATCGTATGGTATGGTACGGTACAGAACCGGAGTGTAGCGAAGTGTAGTGTGGAGCAATGTGTAGTGTGGAGTAAAGTAGAGTTGAGTTTAGTGTAGTGAATAGCATCATAAGTTTAGGTCAAGAACAGTAGTGTAGAGTAGAGATGAGTTTAGTGTAGTGAATAGCATTATGTGCGTTAAATACGACGCAGCATATTGCAGAATTCAGCATCGGACAATACAGTATCATGCTATAGCAGATCACGGCACAGCATAGCATAGCATATCATATATTTAGTGTAGCGATGTTCATTCAAGTGAATAGCATAGTGTTAAATACATCGCAGCATATGGCAGAATTCAGCATTGGACAAGCAATGCAACATCATACAATACCAGATCACGTCACAGCATAGCACAGCATGTCATCATTATGATTTTTACTGTTATGATGTACTTGTGGTTATGTCCCTCCAGCCATGTCGAGGTACCCTTCAGCCATGGAAGCTTATTTCGGCGCAACGCCGGAACAGATCTTCGACCTCGCAGAGGTGGCACAATTCATGAAGCAAGAGGGCTGCACCTATTTGGCTGAGTTGACGCATGAGGTGGGCGGGTCTCTTACCAATTTGTTAGGATTGGCCAGCACTTGTCAGTATGAATGTCTATGAGAATGGCCGCCTTGTTACTCCCAGAGGTCATCACGGAAGTCCGATACTGTGATGGACATCCTTCGCTTTTCTCTCCACTGAGCCTTCTTTGCCCCCAAACTTGCTGCACTGGTAGCAGCATTTTCTGCCCATCGAGCTGCGGCGCTTAAAAAACCTGGCCGTTGCAGGGCTGATGCTACAGACGCCGATTTTTTTTTTAAATTATCGCATATTGGCTATGTTCTCCTCTCGCATAGTCACTATGCGACAGTTTGATATCACGACTTGCTATTCTCTCTTATTACAGTTTGGTGTACCGGGCAACTAGTTACTCCTCGTCGGGTTTAGTCGAGTGTCTGCCACCTTCCATTTTGGGGGTTCATTTTGAGTTTGCTATCGACTACGCACTTCGGGGTTGGAGGGGGGTTTGAGGGTCTTGGTTAGGGTTTGGGTTTGGCAGTCTTAGGCCCTGGGCGAGGGTTTTGGACTTGCCGGGCATTGTCTCCTGTCCGGGGTCCGGTTTGTTGCTTTCCTTATATTTCAGAAGCTACGACTTTTATCATTCGATAATTCTATCAATATATTTAATAAATATTTCTATATCATAAATATACTTATATTGGGGTGAAAAATTGTTACCTAATATATATATATCTATATATTAGTTCTATCAGGGCTAGAAATAATCTTGCTTATTATTATCTATTTTTCTTAAGAGAAATATTTCTAATTATATAATACAAGGTAATAGGCATTGGAATTACGTAAGCTAGCGTAACTAATCTTTCGTTTCTACTACGATAGAAGTGAATCTAGGGCCGGGCGTAAAATATACAGAAATTGGCTCTTTTACTACTTCTCGTCGTTTCTTGATTGTTTCACCCCACTCCCTTNCCCCCCAGCACGAAATATCGATGCTATTGATGCGATACGAAAGGCACTTCGAATGTAGGAAGACGCGTTAAAACCGATATAAATGGCATATCGGTTTTTCGCGTTTATTTTGAAGAGAGAGAGAGAGAGAGACGCATGAGAGGGAAAAAGAAGAAAGAGAAGGGAGAGGGGAGAGACTAGGGATTTAGGGAAAAAAAAATAAAAATAAGAAAGAAGAGGAGAGAATAGCATGAAGATAAACCCAAAGAGATGGAGAAGATAATATTGAAGAAAACGAAGATTATATAGAGAATCGATTATGATATAGATTTAAGAAATTTCGTTCTGAATCGAATAGATTTCAGAAATCTTAGGAAGCTAAAATATTTATATTCGAATTCTATATAGATCTAGATTTGATGGATTTCATAAATTTTTCATAGATATTATAAATATATATAAAAATCTCTATTCTTTCTCGATCTCCAAAGCTCTCTCTATTCTATATCTTTTTATAAATGAAATATAGAGGGGGGGAGATGAATACGATTTTTTTTAATAAGACCCTACTCGTAATTATACCATGAATTGTAAAATCGATAATTCGACAAAGTTACAGGTTTTTTACATAGCTCCCTAATCATTTTTAATCGGCAGGGAGCATCAATAAAATGAAAAAAATTATCGTTCTAAGATATATCTGCTTGCCGGAAGATTCGGAGAATTAAGAAATATATTTTATCTATCTTGATTAGTATAAGAATTTCTATGCCAAAAAACAAAATATATTATATATTATATTATTTCGTGCTAATAATAATATTAATCATATCCGAGCCTCATATCGAAATTTCGTGAAAGAATTTGAGAGAACAAAATTTATACATATATTAATATATAAAGATCTCCATAAGATATAATATAGATTAAAGTTAAGGATGTAGAGCTAGGCTCCGATCTGTCTAGTAAGTACTTAGAAATATGCGACGCGATTATATAAATATCATTTTTTTTCCTTCTTTCTTCTTATCTTTTCTGGTTCTTCGTTTCTCTCTCTCTATTCTAATTTCTGTTCTCTCTCTAATCTCTATTCTTTTCTCTATTATAATTCTTCTCTCTATTGTTCTTCCCTCTCTTATTATTCTCTCCTCTATTTTCGTCCTCTCCTATTCTCATCTCTCTCCCTCCCCGCATAAACGCGTGAAACCGATATATCATTTACGTCGATTTTCACGAAATTTCCTACATTCGAATGATTTTCGCATCGATAATATCCGCTATCTCGTATTAGTATTTATGTAAAAGAATAGAGAATAGAAAGAATTTCTGAAATATTTACGAAAAGAGAGAGAGAGAGAGAAAGCCTGAAATCCCATTTATAATTGGAATGGAAACGACTTACTTCTCTACTATCATAATAGGAAAATCTAATCTTCGTAATAATTCATATATATCGACATCGATATAATCAAACCTTGAACCCAATATCCAAAAACCATCAATCTCCCAATCTTTCTATTCCAAACACCCGCAAAGCCGTAATTCCTACTCTCCAAGCCCCCGGTGATGGTGACGGTGATGACATGACGATGGTGACAGCAATGACGATGATGATATTTGCATAATTATTGTTGTTGATTCTATGCTTGTTGCTATGTTTCGTACAACTGGTTGTTCTGGTGGCTCTAACTGTTGCTGCTGGTGGTGGTGCTGCTGCTGCAGTTATTGCTCCTGTTGCCGCTGCCACTCATGTTGGTGTCGTTCATACTCTTCTTCTTATTGGTTGTTATTTCTGTTGTTGTTGTGGTTGCCGATGTTGATGATGACCACACTGATCATCTCGACGATGAAACTCGGCAAATGCTCATCCTGGCGGAGGTCATGATGACGATGTCGATGTTGATGTGGTGGTGATGCTAAAATCGTCGCCACTCGTTCCAATTTTTGTCCAACCACCGGCGCTCTCGATCACATGTGCCGGACCAAAGTCGAGAAGAAGCGCGACCTGGTGTACGAAAATGCAAACGTTGCCTTCTCAGAGGTCACTATAAGAACAGAGCAACTGGCAGGCTCACGTAAACACGCGCCGAAGTGGGAACAAGGCTGCATAAGGCAGCCCAGAATAGAACCGCGACATTCATTACTACTGGTACCATCACAGGGCAACTCTTACGCTGCAACTGCGGCCTTTAAGTCGGCAGTGCTGAAGCATCTTTTTCTGGCCGCCAGCTCTAGTTGTGAGATGCATCGCTGGCGCACGCACACAAACACAATACATAAGCCCTAAAGCAATTTATGTAAGACTTCAGCTTGATTGTGTTTCGGGCCCTCTTTCTACGTACAGCTTCTGCCATAAAGTGCCATTGCTGCAAAACTAGAGGATGCCGGAAAGGTAAGACTTCAGATGGACGCATCTGTGGCAACGAAAGCCATCGGGCACGTGTCTTTGGACGGGTGTTCAATGTGCGAAAAGCTGGATACTGCCATTGTCACACAACTAGACATTATTCCGTCTCCCCTGTCAACTGCTGGCGAAACCAACCCCAGCAGAAGTGTTCAAAAGGCTACTTTCCGATTCCGCTGGCGTGGAGAGCCTGCATGCTGGTTGAATTGAAGGACCCAATCCCGAACTGCTAGTCCCAAACCAGCCCAGTCTCCCTTCTGAACCAGTCCGGAGAGTCAGCCTATGATAAAGCCTTCTGGTTGTAAGGTGTGGAAGATAAGGATATCCCTATCCAAGTATCTATTTAGCAGTGAAGTACTCGCGTCTGGGGGGTTTTAGGGTTTATACGGTGGGAAATGAGAGCATTTGTCATTATCAAACAAAGCCTTCGGCCTATGTGGATTAGGGCGAGAAGGGCTGGTAATAGCAAATTTCTGCTGTCTGACGCCCCAGAAACACACTCAACAACATTGCTAAGGAGCCCTGCGCGCACTCACCAAAGCACTAGTTCAAACCTTACTATCGAGATGTTGTACACGACTTCTTGGATTTCGGGGCCCGAATCAACATCTTTAAAGCGATTCTCCTGAACTTAACAATGCCTGAAGTTGCGGTAACTTGGGGGCTTTACATCGACTTCACCTTGTTTGGGGTGTTTAAGGGTAAGGGAGGGTTGGGGCTGTTTTGTTTTTCGGACTTTCGGCTTAAGGTTTTGGGGTGTTTACGGTTTCGGACCTTCGACTCAGGGCTTAAGGTTTGGGGTTTGGGGTTCAGCAGCAAGTTGGACATGTTAATCTGCATTCCGCAGGATGATGCAAGTGCCTGTGAGATAGAGGACGGCCCCGGGGTGTCAGCTGCTCTTTAGGAGCTCGGGTTTAGGGCACCCCGGATTGAGAGATGTATATCCCTCCAACGCCCTGAGCTTCGGCCTCCTTAAAGATACAAGTTTTGCATGAGTAAGCCACAGGTCTCCTTGCAACCAGGCCCTAAAGTGTTTCCACCGCGTGCCTGCTCTCCTGTGCGGCAGTTCGCGGGGCCCTGGGTGGTCAGCTCCCCAGAGCTGTCCCACACATTGACCTAGGAATTGGAGCTGAGGGAATTAGAGATGAGTAGACAACGACACAACTGCGACAGCAACAAGAAGGCAAGCAGTGCAAATGTCGCCACACAGGGTGTGTCATGTCATAATTGGCGTGACTAAACCTCGGCTTTTTGCCGTCGTTGGAAAATGGCATCGTCTTAGCAAAATGCGGGATTCCTGAAAAAACGATGCAAAATGGAGAGCTCAGCATTTTTGTTGTACAGTGTAGCCCGCCGGCTGTCGCATTTTTTCTTTTAAACACCGCAACAACCGATGCAAAAACGCAAACTCAATTCCGGGTGAGGCAAAGTGCCAAAACTCGAGATTCGCGACCCCCCGCGTGGCGGCAGAAGCAAATGCTGCTGGGACAAACGTTGTTGATGTTCGGGCCTCGTCCTGCCGATTCCATCGCCACGTCGAGAAAGCCTTGGGCCGTCTTTGGATCCATGGAGACGAAATCATCAAGGTCGTTGTTGGGATCACTTGCCGGCTTTCCTGCCTACAGCATTCCCAGACATTACAAATTTGCTAGATTTGATAAGGCAATATTTTCAAATCCGAACAGAATCATCCTAAGCTGAGCGATTTAGGCCCTGCCATTCGGGTAGGATTTTATCAGGTTCGCAGAGTGCTTTACAAGGACTTGCACATTAGAGCGTGCTAAGATTTCATGGGTTCCACACGAATAACATCTAGTAGCTTTGGGGGAGTTTATGTCCCATGCTGGGGAAACACGTCGGTCCTATCCTACCTAGCTCCTAGCACCTGCCCCGTCAAATTGCAAGACCCCGCATGGACAACCATTGCTGGTGTTCAACAAGCACAGGTCCCTTTTTGAGGTTCTTAGCTGCAGGGCTCATAGTACATGTTGGGCCTATATTGCACTCCTGACTATCAAACTTCACTGGGGGCAATGGCCATTGTAGCGGCCACCGTCGAAGTCGTGCAAGCCCTGCGAAAGGATGCTATGCAGGTTCACTGCATCGACAGCATTGCTCGACGGCAGTCCCAAATCCACTCGCACGCAGTGGTGTCTAGAAGCGCCACAAGGTCAACATGCTTCATAGAGGTGGTGTGGCACCCAAGCTGTTGTCTGAGCCCTCAGACGTTCAAGGACCACACTCAATTGCCAAATGCAGAATCCTCACTTGCCTGCTCATCCTCATGCAACTCGGCCTGGCCATATCTCATATCCTTGGATAGAAAGACCCAGCGTTCAGGTCCTACATAGGAGATTAGTGGCCAGCGTGCGTTATGGCCCCTGTCCCTTATAGCAAGGCAGAACACTGAGCACATGGAGAGCAATCTATTTTTGGGTGGGATCGAAGGGTTTGGCATCCCTTTTGGGGTTGCGGTTTAGAGCTTCTAGTGTAATGTGTCATGTTTCGGATCTTGGGTTGGGGCTTCACGATCTTGGTTCAACATGTTCTTTGGGTGTGAAGGTGCGTGTCTTCCTATACCGACCTGGAGCCCATCTTTCAATGGGCTGCGGGTAATCGTTTATGGTGAGTTCCTTGTGGTCGGCCCGTTGTTCTAGGACAAGGATTTAAACGGCCTGAAATGGCTCAGAAGGCTTGTAGGACCTGAAAGGGCTTGAATCCCACTAAGCATGGACCTCCACACCAACTCAGGCCGAACAACCCCGAACACTAATCAATCCTACCCCATGCTGCACAATCTTAAGCCCAAATCACCCTCAACTGTAAACCGCTAGCCGCGGGGCGCAGCAAACACACGGATTCAGGAGTGTGCCTTGGTGTAATGTCGGCAGCGATCACACAAACGTGCGGGCATTGCAAGAAGCAGAAGGAATTTGGTAGTGTCGTCGTTGTACTAGTCATAGTACTAATCGTAGTCGTAGTCGTAGCAGCAGCAGTGGTGATGGTAGCAGTAGCAGTAGCAGTAGTTTGGACATGAAGATGCCAAAATCTCTGCATGTTTGTCCGGGTTCAATCTTCATGCGGTGGTCCGGTAGTTGCTACCGCAGGCGGGGTTACACTGCTCGCAAAGCCGCACCAACTATGTCTGGGGTCGTAAAGAAACCCTATTTACAGTCTGAGGAGGAAAGGAACTCAACCCGCCTACTCATCCGATGCTACGCTGAAAAGGTCTAGGGAGGCTTTGATAAGCTTTTGACATGCTGAAAATACTGAAGACATGTAGTCAGATGTTCCCGTAGACTGTGAGACAAGCTGGTTTAGGATTCGGGTCAGGATTCCGAGCGAAAATCGGAACCACCAAAGCCCTACACCCAAGCCTGGGTCTGGAGCCTGCTAATTCAACACTAAACCGCTCAAAAACGGGTTCACCCCAACGACTTTAATGAGCTTCAAGCCTAGACCGCTAGCATCTTTACCAAAAAAACAACTTTGAGAGCACAAAAGCCCACTGCAGCCCCCTTCCCTGAGCCCTGAACCCGAAACCCTAAGGTTCAAGGCCTCACCTTAATGAACATTCATCCGTATAAACCCTAATCCGGAGCTCGCATTGGAAGAACTGCCCGGAGTGGAGCCAGTTGAAACCCAAGTGGCTGGATGACCCGAGCGGCACCGTCCTGAGTTGCGCTGCAAAACTCCACAACTGGAGTGGTTACTGGTGCTTGAGGATTCAAGGTTGAGGGCTTCGGGGTTTTAAGGCTTCGGGTTAGGAGAAAGAGGGTATCTGCAGCATCCTTAAAGGAAGCTTCGGCAGTTTCTACATAGGGGAAACTGACTAGCTCTAGATGGTGTAAGGCACACTGGCAGGAACCTAAACTCTGAACCCCTTGAGAGGAATCTTCCTTGACTCTGTGCAGACTCCAAGAAGAAACGACGCCAAACAACACACACACACACACACGCAACCAGCTTCAGAGAGGCATGTGTAAGACAGTGTAAGAATAGGAATAAGCGTAAACACCTTAACACGTTCTGAACTTCAACCCGAACTCGTGCGAGGAAAACAGGGCAAGCAATGACTGGGCCCCAACCCTTTATGCGGCTGAATGGGCGTGCATGACAAATCTAACGCCATCCTGATCGCCTTCTTTCAAACCCTCCAGCAAAGGGCCTTGGTGGCCTTGCGTGGATCAAAACCGGCACCATGTACTGTTTTCCAAGTTCTCAACCAGAAACTCCAACAGCCTGTAATTGTGGAATATATTGGTTATAACCTAAAACCGAAGGGGGCAACCTTTACATAACTTTACATAATCGTGAATACAGTCTTCATGTTCAACAGGTTCTGGAGTCCCTTAACTTAACCCCGGATACAAAACCCCCAACCCGTAAACCCAAGGCCCAAAACTGGCCCCGTGCAATCTGTTGTCAAGGTGCAGGGTCCGCTGGTGCCGGGGCCTGAAAGAGGCGTCGGGTTCAGGGTTTTAGGCTTCAGAGTTTTGGTTTTTGGGGTTGCGTGCAAGTTGCAGTATAGAGGTTAGGGCTTTATGGCTTAGGGTTTAAGTTGAATGATTTTAAGTCTTAGGGCGTGCTTGACAACATCCTGCAGCACCTTAAGTGCCGCAAACTACGGAAGGTTCGCTCTATTCCTCACTCAGGGTACTGCAGATAACCCCATCTGGCACCCCGTTTAACTTTTCGGAGCTTTCCTTGAAACACTCTCGGCTGGTTAGCCCACTGAAGCTCAATTCAAAAAAAAACCATCAGGGGGATGGATTCTCGTAACATCTTATGAGTGTTCATGCGGGTTAAATCGGCTTTGAAGGCTTTATAGAATTTGATGTAAGGTTCAGGTCTTGGGGTCCTCTGCAAGTTCTCGACGGGTTCAACAGGGCTTACGGTCCAAATCTTTTTCCTCGCTCTCGGGCATTAGGCTTTACAACACCTATGTTCAAGTCTTAGGGATTCGATTTAGGGGTCCATGTTAGGGGATGAGGGGTTCGATAAGGGCTCGAGGGTTGAAGGAGTCATGAAGACCCTCGAAAACACATGGGGTGTTACAAGGGTTGTATTGGGATTTTATGGGGTTTGATGTGTTGGAATTGGAGATCGCAATGCATCAGGATCGCAGCTTCCCGTTAAGTGTCCAGCACATACTAACCTCCGGTAGAACACATCGGGCACTTCGTCGAAACAGACATATGCTAGGGTTTTTAAGTTTCTATTGTGTCGGGGAGTTCAAGTTTAAAGAGAGAGAAGGAGAGGCTGTCGCTACTCCTACGGCAACTGCTGCCATCGATGCTTCCTACGACGAGGACCGACCCAAAGCGAACATTCAAAAGATCGCTGTCATGGGATTCCGAATAAGGTATCCATGTAAAGAGCGTAAGCAACCCAAACTCCGAAACCCGAATAAAACCCCAAACCCCTACACCTTAAATCACCAGAACTCTAAAGCCGAAACCCTAAACCGCATAGAACCCTGAAGCCTTAAACCCCGAAAACACCCCCGTAACCCTGAAACCACTTTTGCGCAAAAGGCAAAACATCTACCACAAATATCCCGGCAAGAACCTTGTAAAGTCCTGTGCAACCATCTTTCCCGATTTTGTTGAAAGATTCATTTAAGAGGTTCCTTGAAGGGGTGTCGCGCGTTTTGAAAAGTTTGATGACTGCAGCGTTGCAGGTTTACCGGATTTCGGGTCTTTGAAAGATTGCTTGATGGATTCTAGTCCGCCGACCTAGAGGCGTGTTGGATGAGTCGGAGGTGAAACCTCCCTCCATTCAGACCCCCAAAAAACGCGCGCCAGAGAGCCCGCAGCGGGGAGGAAACCCCGGCCACAGTAAAGGGGCCATGAGCCAAAGCTATTGGGGCCATGAGTTTTGACATGTAGAACGACATTTTGCAACGTTGTTTCCGGATGTTTGTTTCAACATAAACAGCTTTCNGCATAGGCACTGAAAGCAGTGCACCAAAGCACTGGCAAAGTGCATCGCACTGAACAAGTGCAACAGCACTGAACAAGTGCACCAAAGCACTGAACAAGTGCAACAGCACTGGAGAAGTGGACCAAAGCACTGAACAAGTGCAACAGCACTGAACAAGTGCAACAGCACTGGATAAGTGCACCACAGCACTGAACAAGTGCGACAGCACTGGAGAAGTGCGCCACAGCACCGAACAAGTGCCCATGCGACCAAGAGCACCGAACAGGTGCACCAACAGCACTGTGAAAGTGCTGGGGTGGGGAGGTCTGGATGGTTGGGATTCAGTTGGGGTTGCAAAGGTGTCGGCTTAATTTCTGCGGTGGGGTGAATGAGTGGGAGGCAGGGGAGAGGCGTTGGATTTCCCCCAGNCCCCGGCCACAGTAAAGGGGCCATGAGCCAAAGCTATTGGGGCCATGAGTTTTGACATGTAGAACGACATTTTGCAACGTTGTTTCCGGATGTTTGTTTCAACATAAACAGCTTTCAAAAAGAATATTGGTGTGAACATGTGCCATAGCTAGCCTCGATTTCCCATGTTGTTTTCCATCTATAAAAGGGATTATCTGGTATTGGAGCATGAACTCATGTGATTTCTGTAAACCTCTCATNAGAATATTGGTGTGAACATGTGCCATAGCTAGCCTCGATTTCCCATGTTGTTTTCCATCTATAAAAGGGATTATCTGGTATTGGAGCATGAACTCATGTGATTTCTGTAAACCTCTCATAAAAGAAACGTTTTCTTACGCTTAGAAAACAGCTTTCGAATGAGTCGGTCCAAGAAGG
Organism: Symbiodinium sp. clade A Y106; assembly: GCA_003297005.1. NCBI lineage: Eukaryota > Dinophyceae > Suessiales > Symbiodiniaceae > Symbiodinium > Symbiodinium sp. clade A. The sequence goes on from BGNK01003536.1 coordinate 54,857, forward strand.
CATGTCGGGGTCAGCTTTCTATTTGATCAAATCAAA
>BGNK01003536.1:57477-71137 GCA_003297005.1 Symbiodinium sp. clade A Y106
CTTCCTAGAGTAGCTTATCTAGGGTGTGTGACTCTCTTAGTTGCTGAGTTGATAAGCCCCAAAAAGTGTACACTTTCAGTTCTATAAGGGACCACATTATCCCAAAAAGTGTAAAGTGTGCTCACTCAGCTACCAAGCTCTGCAACTTGAAATATGAACTATCTTCGGTCCAAAGTTGCACACTGCATAACTCCCTCTCGGGCTTGAGCAGCCACAGGCGCAGGNAAAGTGTAAAGTGTGCTCACTCAGCTACCAAGCTCTGCAACTTGAAATATGAACTATCTTCGGTCCAAAGTTGCACACTGCATAACTCCCTCTCGGGCTTGAGCAGCCACAGGCGCAGGCATGATAATTAAGCCTCCACCCATTGCCGTGCCATGCCCCCTGCAGACTGCACTCGTGTTGTAATTAACAGCACGTATCGAAGCTTGCTGTAGATGCTTCTTGCAGCCCAGGCTTCGCCATGGATGGCATCTCGACTCAAAGGCAGGACCTGCGGAGCTGTGCAATGAAAAGCTACTCTTTGATCTTAACCGTCTGCAAGGCGACGTTGGTCTGAGACTGCTTCTTGGGTCCATGGCTCAGCAACAGAGACGTCGTTTGGCCTGGAGTGGAAAAGTGTGGGAGGGAGTAGCCGGGGAGTCCGCCTTTCAAGTAGCCTGGTGTTTTAGCCTGGGAGTCCGCCTTTCACCCCGAAAGGTGGACTGCCTGTGTGATTCTCACTCACCCATACGACCCGACACACCCCGAAAGGCGGACGACTGCCCGTGTGAGAATGTGTGTTTCTCACACATGTTTCTCACACACCCACCCGACCCGACACTCACGCCCCGACCCCCGAAATAAAACGACACCCCCAAGCTTTGATGACAAAGACCCCAGCACCGACATACTGAAATCGCAATTTTGTGTCTATAGACAAAAGCCGCTACACCTGCACCTGAAACATAACATGAAACATGCGCACAGAGAGGAGGTGCGCCACTTCAGTGCCTTCTTTTGCACTTGTTCAGTGCATGAGCACTTCTTCAGTGCCTTCTTTCGCACTTGTTCAGTGCTTCGCTTGCTGTGGCAGCTCAATCTGCACTGGGCTTCCGGCACTAGAATCGAAGTGCCTGTGCACAGAGCAGGCACCAGCTGCTGCAGATGGCGAAGTCTTCTAAGATTGCATGCGAGGCAAAGAAGCAGACGGGGAAACAAAGGAAGAGTCGAAGCAAAAAGCAGGGCCGCAAACTGGGCCAGGCCGCCACTCTACCGGGCAAACTCTGGACTGAGTGGCTGAAGCATTGCATGGCTAATGCCCGATCGTGGCTATATGCTTTGCTTCTCATTTGCCACCTGCTTTGCTTGCGGGTGTCCGAGGGGTTGGCCTTGTCCGCGAGTGACTTCGACTTCAAGAGTTGCTCGGTGCTCATTAAGCCACTGAAGCGGCAGCCGGCTCTTCGGAAGCCTCTCTTGGCCGAAATGAAATCTATTCTGCTCCAGCTGAAGCAGAATGGGGTTTCGAAAAGGAGAAGTGAATTTCGTGGTTCCCAAGGCAAAATTACATTCCGCGACACATGGACTTGGCCTAGATCCGGAGCACTATTTCCCTCGGAGAGGCCCGATGCCAAGTCTGACATTCGCAACAAGAACACCGTGGCCAAGACCATATCCCGCCTGCGAGGAAGCTTCACCTTGGCCACAGAGGGTGTTGTTCGCTCACACAGTGCAAGGCATTCGATGATCAATGCTCTGCGCATGAACGGTGTGCCGGATGACATATCCATGTATTACGCGAGGATTTCGGACAAGAAGGTCTTCTCCAAATATGGTCAAGTGACAAGTTTGCAGGCTTCATCCCTACTCAAGGCACAGAAAAGCTTTCGAGGGGCCGTTGCAGCCCAATATCAGTCTTTGCTGCCAAAGCGAAAGTCAACCCGAAAGACGAACCGAAAGTGAAGTATGCAGTCTCTCTCAACCTCGAGGCTACGGCACGGCATGAGGTTGCCAAGAAGTCAACCATCAGATTCCTGAGGCACTAGCAGCAGGTAGCAATTCTCCATCTTACTTTGAAAGCAGCGACGAATCCGTGGCTGTGGCTGAGGGCTGACCCCGTGGCAAACTCACACCTCACAGGCCAGGCCAATAGACCCCAAACCGCAAGCTGCTGAAAGCCTAGAGTGGACTCAGAACAATCAGCTGGGCACACAGCCTTCATAGTTCGAGTCGCAATTGCCTTACAGAGCAGAACTCACCGGAAGAAACCTGGAGTGCTGCACATGCGGCCTGTCGATCTTGTAGGCAGCAAGTCCATCTGAACCTGGAGACATGCGTACATTCTTGGAGGCTGCTCTTGCATCATCTGCTTGAAGCCTGCAAGCTCTGTCCCGACAGTGTCTGCCCAGGCCTTGAATCACGAGGCGACCATCATCGGTCATCTGTGGGTGAGCACCTTATGAATGTGTCCGCACACTACTTTTAAAGCACAGTCAATTTCACATGCCAGGGGTTAGTGCCAGGAGCTCTCATTTTCTCTGCTGCAAGTTCATGCGTGTGCTTCGAGTCAGTTGGGCCCGTAAGTGGAAAACATGATGTCGGGCAGAAGTTGTTGGGCCGCTCAAAATTTCCATCTCTGAGCCACTAAGCCAGCCAGAATATTTCGAACCTTGCACTGAAGTCTGTCTTTCCTAGGCTAGCTTCAGAATCGCTGAGAGCTGGAATCACAGGCCGATCGAGCAGCTAGCAGGGTCTGCCAGCATCAGAGCTGTAGGAAGCTCTCAGGTGGCACAGTGAAGCCTTTCTTCACCAGAACCACGGGACGCACCGGGCTCAGTCCTCGAAGCTCGGTCACCTTGACCTGCCATTTGATCGTGGTGTACTCGCCCTCCCACAGCTTCGTGTCAGTCATTGCAGCGATGGAGTTTTGAAATCCCGATGGCTGTCGATCTTTCTCTTCTGGAACTTGGGGTGTGTAGCAGATCTTTGTAACCTCCCAGCGAAAGAAACTTTGTATTTCTATTGCAGCCTCAGCACATTGCCCTGCCTGATCGAATTTGTGATCAGTCATACTCGCATTGGTCTTCCTCAGTTGGAAATCTATAGCACGCTAACTGCTGTCACACCCACAGATCTCTACTATCGTTGATGCTGCCGTTGGGCGTGTGGTAAGCGATCTTGGCCCTGTCCTGGTTCGGCTCTTGCGCCAACCATTGCTTGACAGGCAACACCTTGTTGTCCAGCATCACTTGGTCGCTGCCGGATGTGATGACAAACTCAATCTCTGTATCCTTGACTTTGTCGACGGAGTTCGTGGTCACGTCCACCTGTCGGTACTTGCCCTTGGCGAAACCAGCCAGGATGCTGTTCGCAGTGAAGAAAACCTACCCACAGGGTGGATGAAATCACGAGGGACGAAATATCTCGGTGCTCACAGCCCTAAAACCTGAACTTGAAGAGACCACCCACAAAGGGCCTCACCCTTGCTGCCATTCTTCAAGTAAACCCCAGAAGGCATGACCAGAAGCATGGGCGGCTCGGTGCTGCCCTCCTCCACTTTCACAGAGACCACGTGGGCACATGCGATCACAGCTTCGTCGGGAAGCTCACTCACAGGTTTCCCCACTCTGAGTTTCTTGGCAGCGGGGCCTGAACTGGTTTCCTCGCCAGCCCGCTTCCTGCTCACGTCCCCCTTCGGGATGCCCAGCATGTCTGACAAATTGTCATGGAACTCGCGGAAGCGCTCGCCAAAGAGATGGTGATGGTAGTACGCCTTGATGGTTTCCTCCGTGAGGACCGGGTGGTACTCCTCCCCAACCTGTGGGAAAAGGCTTTCAGAGACTTCGAAAATACAAGCACAAAGCCCCGCCTTCTTCTTTCCAAGTCTCTGAAACGTAGGGAAGTCGGGTGCACTGCTCTTCTTGTCCGTGGGCATCTCTTTGGGCAACCTCATTGTACGAAGCATGTTTATCTTTATTATGTCTTCGGCATGTGGAATCCAAGATCAACTACCGAGAAGAACACATGCTGCTATGGGGCCTCGTGTACCCACTGATCTTCAGTGTGCCTTCCTTGAAGGCAGTGATCAGTTCACCGGCAACTCGCTTTTGGAGCCATTCCAGGTGGGAGTCATCCTGGGCGACCACAGTCAGGTGCATGTAGGTGCTCGTGTTCTGCTGAAACTCCGGGAATGCCTTGGTTCACCAAATTCAAAGTCTCACAATACGGCTGATGCCAGGCACTGCCGAAAATTCATTTGAGCTGCCAAGACGACATCCCCATGCATGGGGAAAAGATCCACCAGCCAAATGCCGGATCTGCTGGTGAACTGGGTCCCTTCCTGTGCCAGTATACACACAGACGACACTGAGACCACCATCGACACCACCACGGCAACACGAACAATTGCGAGTATCGCAACGTGATTAGTATGGCAATCCAAGTCTCGAGCAACTGCGTGAACAGGGCTTTGGCCGCCGGTGTGCCGATCTGACAGTACTTGGCCGCACCTCGAACTCTCTCGTCGGCTGTTTCCGCCGGGAGGTCCACGTCGTTCTGGGTCTCAATCGTGACCATGTCTCGAGCAGGCATCAAGGGCCCTCCTGCTGCTTCCTCTGTCTGGAACAAAGCCGAAGTCTTCCAGAACTTGTGGTTCTCGGCAGCGGCTGAGGTGACCAAGTGGCCTGGGTACCGTAGGGGACGTTCGTCCCGGGCATCCTCAGACAGAGCAGAGCGAGCAATTTTACTTCAAAGACGACATATGTCCATGCTGACTTCATGCATGCTGGTGGCTGCTCGCTTCGAGAAGGCCAGGTAGTACTTCTTATCCACGTCCATGGTTCCGAAAGAAGTCAACTGCTTCAGCACTGTGTAGGCTTCACTGAATACAGAGTTGCGCTTGTAGGCGAAGACAGGGCCCAAAGTCATTCCGATCGCGAGTGGGTGCGTCGCCACCAAGTTTCCTAATACTTTGAAGCCCGCGCTCTGAAGGCTCGACGGTATCATGCTCAAGCTGCAAATGTTGCAGAAGCCGATGGGGACCTCATGAGCAAGAAAGTTACGGAACATCAGTTCAAGGGCACTGTCCATCTACAGCCACTGTGATTGACAAGCTACCAATCCCATTGGTGGCAATTGCAGCTGCTGCTCCATCTTGCTTCGCTCGGTGGTGATCTGGGTCAACAGCAGGGCTGCTGTATCACGATGCTTGCTCCATGCCAGGAAAGTGACCTTGTTTGTTAAATCGACTGAGGAGAATACGCAGAAGAATGATTCACAGGTGTCTCACTTGCGATGAAGCAGTAACTAACAGAGCACCGCACATTCTTGTCCAAGAAAGATTGCACAGCATGCGAAGATTCATCCCAGACCTTCTTCTTCCAACATGCGGTTTCGTGCTCAACTTTCACCCGCCAGCTCATGACCGCAGACTGGTAAACCTTCCATGTCTCCACATCCAGAGAGAGCTCTTCCATGAGCAAGTTGAACTTGGATTCTTGGATGTGCTGCTCCTTCTCATCCAGCTGCGCTGAAGCGATGTGGCTGACAGGCCGTGAACCGGCGCAAGAGTCCATGATGGCTTTCAGGCCTCAGAAATCACACCAACCTGCAAGTTCATGCCATGCACTCTCACAAGGACATGCACACACACAGACAAGTCCTGCCAAAAAACTGGGATTGTCTCGAAGGGTGTACGTCTCACTCTTCTCGCTCAGCGCTGCTGCAATCTCCATCTCTGCACCATTGTCACCCTGGGCAAACCTCTGGAGCCACCTCGAATTATTCCAAAAAAAGCCGGTGCTGCAGACAGACGAACGCATACACACACACACAGTTGAGAAGCAAAAGAGTAGCCTTGCAAACAAGAAACTCCTCGACTTGGGTCTCACAGTTGGGGGTCGACCTCAGCATTTCCTCTGCCATCTGGACTGCACAGGCGCATACCTCAGCTTTGTCCTCGACTGCGGACTTCGGCAACTTCAAGCGGACTGTTGCAGCACTGTGCTGGCTGCAGATCAAGTCGATGAACAGCTTGAATGATGCTTCCGTGACTTGTCCCCGGGTGAACCAGGGTGACCCCTTGGGGATTCTGGATGTCCTAAAGGTCGAGCCGGGGTACAGCTTCTTGGATGACAAAGAGTCGTCCGTGAACGGGCATGCGTCCCACCCGAAAAGCGACACACACCCCTGGAGCTTGTGCAAAAGCTCCAGCTTGAGCTGGAGCAGGAGCGCCACCACGATGCTTTTGCGACCGGTCACCTGGTCACTCTTCGGCGCAGTGCTGTTCCACGAACGAAGAATGTCTTCTGCATTGTTTGTGTTCAGGCTGCGCAGCCCATACACGAAGGATAGCGCTGATGGTGCCTTTCGGATGGCACCACGGTTCGAAGCACCGAGGTTGTAGAACCTCAAGTGTCCAGCATGTCTGTATGTATGTGTATGGCTGCAGGTATGCATATTATGCATAAGCATGAAACTCAAATTTCACATTGACTGGGCCCTTCACAGCCGTTCCTTGGCCGAGCTGAACGAATGGCATTTGCAGTGGATGTCACCCACGGTCGTCCACAGCTTGGGCACCTTGAATCAATCCCCAAGACATCGTCAAACAAAGCGGAAACAGAAGCTTTCAGAGAATGACAAGTACATGACACACTGTGGCTGTCGAGTTGCGAAGTCTTTGAGCACCACCGCATGCTTGAAGCAGTACCACAGAAAAGCGAGCAATNCAAAGCGGAAACAGAAGCTTTCAGAGAATGACAAGTACATGACACACTGTGGCTGTCGAGTTGCGAAGTCTTTGAGCACCACCGCATGCTTGAAGCAGTACCACAGAAAAGCGAGCAATGACAAGCTGCGTCCTTGGCTTTTCGTATGTCCCACTGAGAAGTAGCTCAACTTCTCATCCGAGGCAGGGTTCTCCATGTGAACCACGAGGGGCTCCTGTTTGGTCAGGAATCCTTCCACGACGATTCGCTGCCACAAGGACACAGACATCTGTAGAGCGGGTGGTTCACGAAGGCTGGAGTCATTCGAGAATCCAAAGTTCCATATGTCCAGCTTGAAGACAGAGGTATCACACTCCGGTGCAAATGCCGGCCAAGGTCCTTGGCATTGTGTAGTCGGGGAGTTGGCGGGCAGCTGGTCCTGGATGTACTTCGCGAAAAGGCTTTGGGAGGTCAGGGTATTCAAGTGAGACTGAAGATACTGCCGTACTCCGCCGTATGGCTTGACATCGGCCAGCAGATTCGCTAGGAAGAGCTCGGTCGCCACCGTGCTCGGGCTGTCATCTGCAGTGATCATCGGCACAGCACTTTCAACTTCGCTTGCCACACCACTTTCGCCTGTCACTGTACTGGGCGGGGGCATGGACGACTCACCAGCCTCGCTGGCACCATCCTGCATGGCGATCCTCGAGGATCCACCGTCCGACTTCACCAAAAACCGGTGCATGCTGCACGGAGCAACTGAACCAGAAGCTCAGATCTTTCAAAACACAAACCGCAGAAGCTTCAAGCTGGATGCACCGTTCACAAAGAATGCTGCTGTTGCTGCTGCTATTCGAGTCATTTCTAGCCTCAGAGCAGCCATCCGAGCAATCCTGAAGGATGGGCTTTCCAAAACTGGGTGGATCGAACCGACCCGATCTAAGGATCACGATTTCCAACATCGAGATCGGCAGATTTCCATGGAAACCGGCCGTTCCCCCCCCAACTGGTCTGCGACCGGCGATCTCTGTGTTAAGATTTCGGCTGACGACTTCGGCGGATGTAGCTCCCGTGCTGGGAGATCGGCCTGTTTCCATGGAAACCGGCCGATCTCCCGATCCGATTTTCGTGTTGGGAGATCGGCCCCAGTCCCTCTAAGCAAACTCAGGCTGCAGAAATCCAATCATTCCGTTCCTGCAGGATGGCACCTACCATAGCTGTCACCAACTCAGGTGGGTAAACTTGGCACCACCGGCTTATCCTGTGGCCCTGATCATTACCTGAAATTTTCTGGTGGGTCTTGTGCCTACCGTTGCAGAAATGTCCGTGCAAAGCCTCCTTCATTCGCTTGGAGTTCGTCAGAAACCTAGTTCTTTTCATGATTGGCACTCCGCTGGGCGACTTCATGCCGAAGGCACACATATCGAACTCGACGGTGTACGGGCTCTGGAGATCGATCACCTGGATAGTCTGGGTGCTGTTCCACACATCCTCTTGTTATGTGCTTGTCAGCTAGCATTCAACTTTCACTTGCCGGGCTACACAAGATCGCCGCCACATCTGGGACACCGAAGGGTGCTCTAGGGAGTAGAACCCACCTGTCTCCTTCTGGATCTGGGCCACCCATGCAGTGACATCCACATGATGAAGTCCTTCCTTCAGGTCACGCAGCCTCTTCTGGAAATCGCCACGTGTCCAATTGGAGTTACTGAGCGAGGAGAGGTGTGTGCAAGGAGGACATGCATGAACAAAGAAGGGACGATGCTTGTACTGGTCCTGCACCAAGCTTCTCTGCTCGCGCTCAAACAAGAGGTTCCATCCGGTCTTCAAGTCATAAGCTCGACTGTGACTGTAGCCTTTGTCAGCGAGGATATTGATGAGGCGGGGTGGGCTGTAGATCTCCCAGAGAAGGTCGCAGCCGGACAAATCTCGGGGAACCATTGCCATTTCGTCAGGCACGAGATCACTGTGGGGCAGGACAGGCCTCAGTGTATCTCTGTAACATCAGCAACTACCTCGTGCAAATGACTGTCATCACAAATCGCAGTGCATTGGACAAAGTAAGTCTGGAACTGTCCGACATGCTCATCACAGCATTCGTTCATGGCGGGTCTGGAATCCTTCTTCTCTTTCTTCTTGGACTTGTCTCCTTTAGTCTCTGTGCACACTTTGCGCTTTCCTGTCTCCCTGGCAGCCTTCGCTTTCCGCTTCGGTTTCGGCTTGCTCGGGGCTGTCTCGATTGCCACGGGCTCCGTATCGCTCGGGAGGCCATCGTCTAGCGAGCTTGCCATCCCAACAAAGACAGGCAGACACACCCACACACACACACACACACACGGAGACTCCTGAGAAGCTGCAGATAAGGACACTTGCTGTCATTGCTATGGCACGGCTGAGGAAGGACATACCAAGAGACATGGAACGAGGCAATTCTAAGGGGACATTGTTTCCGCAGCCCCGGGAGTGCACGAGATTATAATCGAGATCACTCGATTATTGCAGACTGCAGAAGCATTGCCAGCTCTAGCCAGCTATCACTTCAGAACCCACAGACATGACGGACAGGGGCACGACACTGCATTGTATTCACAGTCTCTCCTGTCTATGGTGTCTGTGCACCCCTGTCACCTCATGAACCCTGCAGCTGGAAGCTGCGCCGTCAGAGACTTGATGCGATCGGTCTCCACCAGACCGACAAAACAAGTTGAGAATCCACCACCATCATCAAGGGGCATCACCAGCTCGGCCACGGCCAGCACGTCCACGGCCGCGACCGCGACCGCGACCTCTTGGCCTGTAATTCGGGCTTCTGCACTGTGCACAGCCGATCACCGAGTATCTGCACTTGGAGCACCCGAGAGCTGGGGGTGCAGGTGGCAGGCCAGCTGGTACTGCCGGCACTTCGGCAGCTTGCTCTGGGCGGTGCGGCACTTCGGCAGGGCGTTGCCTCTTCTTATTTTGAGCGTCGGGCTTCTTCTGAGACTTCCTCTTCTGCTGGGCAGGCTGCTCGGGCACAGCATTCAAGATCGTGACTGGGCGGGGTGTTCCCGGACCATACTTCTGCCACCTTGCTTGCACGAGAATAGCACAAAGACCAGCAGACAAGGTACCCGGCAAAGACAGCCACAGCAGACAAGGTACCCTTCGGGGCAGCCCGCTGCAAGTAGCGAGCGAACAGGCTCACTCGGAGATGCCCATCTTGGAACAGAAGGAGCAGGGCGTGGGCCGTGGTCACATTCTGTCGTGTTGCTTTCCTTATAGCTTCATGGGAAGCACAGCAAAATGATAACAGTGACACCATGTGACACAGCATGTGCTATCACTGCATCCTAGACACCACCAGACCACGCAAGTACGCTGCAGCTTGGTAAAAATACCACGGCTCCATCGACACACTCGTGGCTGTCTTCAGGAACCTGAGAAATGCACAGGATGGGAAACAACAGCACATCACGCTTGCAATCAAGGTGTGAAGGAAAGTAAGTCTCCGTCTCCTGAGCTTCCCGTTGGGACAGCCGCTTCTTGATCTGTGTGCGCAACGTCGTAGGATCCAAAGAATCGGCAATNGAACCATCGGCGCTTGACTCAGGCTGTCTGAGCAAGTCCATTCCTTCACCATGAGGATAACATCCAACGGGTCAGGCTCCACATTGGAGTAGCAGCTCTGCAACTCCCAAGTGTCAGGTGTGTCGTAGCTGGGGAGGTCCTGTCACAGGTCATGCTTAGATGAATGGTTATAACACCAAGGCAGAAACGGCATGCACACTGCACTAACTGGATCATGTGCAATCCTTTCGAAGGCACAACCTCCAGGAATGGTTCGTGTGCATCGCATTCTGGCCCTGGGGATTCGGCACCAATCCACCGATAGAGCAGGGCAAGCGGTTGATGTACTCCTTGAAGTCGAGGCTCTGGTCCCAGAGCTTTACAATCAGCTTCCGATTCTTGCCGGGACGCAGGTTCTGTCGGATGCACTCTGCCACATCCTCACGACATGTGATGCAAACACACTGTCATTGGCCATTCAATTCATGCTTCGGTCAGTCCTGGGGTGTCTGCAAGACACTTTGTCGCTTGTCGAGGGCCCCAAACATCACCGAAAAGCGCTGGTCGAGATAATTGTGAGTATGTCCAACTCCACCGAATAGATGACTCACTGATCGAAACCTCAGGTACAACAAAATACTATGAACATCTCAATTCGGTCTGCAGGGAACAAGACTGACCAATCTCAATGCCCCGTGGCTTGCTCTGGGTGAGCAACAGCGCCTCCGCCTTTAAGACGACCTGGTTTTTGCCTTCTCGGCAACAATTGTCTGTCTGCACAGGGATGCGAGGACTCGCGATTTTGGACAGTTGATCACGAAACATGTTCATTGGAAAGTCCATCCCAGCTACAGGCCTCCAATGCTAAGCATGGAGGCATGTCAATGTCTTTGTCACGCAAGATGGATTCCGTGGTCTGCAAGACATCGTACAGTAGGGATACCTCCGTGCTGCTGTCCTTCATCACGTCCGGGGAGACCAGGTAGTAGATCTCTGCAACCTGAACGGTTCCAGGTAGGAATCAATTCGGTAGTTATCTCATGCAACACAGCACCCTGCAAGCCATCCCACAGTGCTTGGATAAGCAGCTCCATGTACCAGAGCTCCCATGACATGCAGCTGTGCACGCCAGAGGGACGACAGGAACTTGTTGTTGTCGAGACCTCTGGGGAGAACTGTCTTGCTTTGATCTGCCCCATCGAGGTCGACCTTCAAGATCCCGTTCGGATCAGAGATCCCATGTCTGCCAGTCGACTCCTCACTGAGGTGGTTGAGCCTCGTACACAAGGTCCGATGCGACATGACTTCATTGATGTGTTGCTGCTGGGCCCTTTGCAAGGGGATCTTGTCGGCCTCTGCCAGAGCATTCTTAATCCTCTGGGAGAATCGAGAACAGGTGGCACACCTCGAAATGCACAACACGACGACTGTCCCATCCATGACGACTATTCCAGCTGACTCAAAGACACGCCAATCTAAGTTGCAAACCGTGCATGCTGCGACTGCTTCCGGATGCGAATCAGCTTGCTCCAAGTAGTGCTGAGCTTCGAGGAAACGACTCTGCAAAACGTCCTGTAGGATGCCGGCTGCTCTTCATCACTCTTGCCGGAGAGATACAGCTGGTAGTGTGCATACATGCACTCGTAACTTTGGTGCGGGATCCACTTCGGCTGTCTGCAGGCGGTGCCTGCGGGTCTCTCTAGACTCTCGAACTGGGATCCAACTATCATGAGAACAACAAGATAACAGTTACTTTGATTGCCTTCTCCAGTATCTGCAGCAGCGAGTGCCACTGGATCGGATTCCAGGAACAAAGNCTCTAGACTCTCGAACTGGGATCCAACTATCATGAGAACAACAAGATAACAGTTACTTTGATTGCCTTCTCCAGTATCTGCAGCAGCGAGTGCCACTGGATCGGATTCCAGGAACAAAGCTTCCTGCACACCCACCTCGTCCGGAAGCAGCACGAGGTCTTCAAGGGAACCACCTATCCAAACGTGCCAGCACTCAAAAAACACTCAGCACTTCCCAAACCTCAGAAATGGCCTTGGAGCAGCTTGGAAGCACTGACATACATGTCCTTCAGGTAAGGGTCGTTGTCCAAGTCCACAGTTTGCTCGGCTAGAGGCTCTGCGATGTGCACATAAACGAAGTGGAGATAGGCGTCGATGGACTCAGACTTGGGCGCCAGAGCATCGGCCGTTCTTGCACCCGAAGTGCGCAGGTCTGGTGGCAGCAACCCCTTGCCAACACTCGGAAGAAGTCTCTTNAAGTGGAGATAGGCGTCGATGGACTCAGACTTGGGCGCCAGAGCATCGGCCGTTCTTGCACCCGAAGTGCGCAGGTCTGGTGGCAGCAACCCCTTGCCAACACTCGGAAGAAGTCTCTTAACCTAAGTCTGAAAAAGAGCAGATGCAATGAAGGCCATGGGTAATGAGCATCGGTTGGGGCTGGCTGCTAAAAAGAAGCTCTCTTATAGTTGACGTTCAAGAGCTTCGCGAATGCATGCNGGGCTGGCTGCTAAAAAGAAGCTCTCTTATAGTTGACGTTCAAGAGCTTCGCGAATGCATGCGAGCAGATGTGCTCGCCAACGAGTTGGTATCGCAAGTTGCCATTGCTGTCCTTATCACTCCGGGAAATAGGCATCAGCAACAACTAAAGCTTCTGCCCACCTGTATCTTCATGCTGTTATTGCTCGCCTGGGCACAACCGGGCAAAGGCTCATGATGTTGAGCAGGAACCTGTTCTTCTCTTCCTCGTTGTATTTCTCTGTCTTCTTCAAGAGGCTCTGGAGCTTGCCCCGATGCATGAATGCATCCAAGCAGTTCTGCGAGCAGCAAGAATCAGTCTCTCGATCCAGGTTCCTTGCATGTAGGCACTGGAGAAGTGCAAACACTGAAGAAGTGTAGGCACTGAAGAAGTGCAAGGACACAAACGGAGCATGANCTTGCATGTAGGCACTGGAGAAGTGCAAACACTGAAGAAGTGTAGGCACTGAAGAAGTGCAAGGACACAAACGGAGCATGATATGCTGGGCTCATATCCCGAAGAACCGCCGAGAAGCTGCGCCGGTGGGTTCTTGTTCGATGTACGAAGAGGCGCAGCCACAGGTCGAAACTTGACCTCTTGCAAGGGAGCCTTCAGCAGCACACCAGATTCATCATCTGAAGGCAGATCCGCCATGGNCCCTGTGAAGCAAAATGCTTCTGAATCAGAAGGATTTCAAGCACTGCAGCACCAAAACAAGGGTCCCTATATCAATCTTTGCCAATCATCAGATGAGCTATCTGCGTCAGCACAGAAGCTGGGTCGCAGACCCCCCAGGGACTCATCCACCTGACACGTGGAAATTGCAACGTCACCAAATATCTTCGCATATCAATTCAATGACTCTGTGACACCGACTTGACAATGACAGATATATT
>BGNK01003537.1:14024-26719 GCA_003297005.1 Symbiodinium sp. clade A Y106
TGGCATAAAAAAGCCCCCAATCAAAACAGAAGAAGGAAGTGAGCCAATGCCCCCGTGTGCCTAGCAAGTTCTACAGGTTCATAGGCAAATCATAAGAGTTTGGTAATGACATTAATTCGCAATTAGTTTCGTTAAATCTTAAGGAACCACTGCAAATTTTCATAATATCGCATTATGAAAAAGTGTATATAATAATAATGCCAATACAAGTAGATAAGATATTAGTTGATTTTGAACCATATACTGAAACAAATAATGTTGTTACTAGGAAGTGTTATCGTTGTAAGCAAGTCAAACACATTGAGTGTTTTAAGCGTTGCTATTGTGTTGGTAAGCATTCTTATTATTATGTTAAATATATTGCGACTTGTTCTGAATGCATGGATAAATCTGTCAAATAAACCGCGATGCAGTTAATCTTAAGAAAGTAATATTTCTGAGGAAAATGACTTAGAGAAATAACAACTTATATATTATCGTGGTAATGAGTGAAAGCGAATATGTAAGTGAGAGTGAATATGATGGAACAGATTTCTATAGTCAGATATCCAGGTTTAATTATTTCAGTAGATGTGATAAGTGTAACCCAGTTAAGAACATACAGAAAATATTACTAGGCAAGTGCGATGTCTTACATAGTTTTAAAAATCAGATCGTAGATTACTATGGTTGTGAGAAATGTTGTAAGTTAAGAATTTTGTTTGATGATTATATATTGCCCTTTACTAAGTTAAACAAATACCCAGAATATGATGAAGTTCATGAAATAATGCGAGATGATGTTCAAAAGAAGGATTATACACTTGAGTTACATATTGAAAAGAAAACAATGTATGAGAACCTAGATACATTTGACTTCTATCAATGGCATCAGGAGAAAATGAATTATTACAAAGGTACCTTATGTGGTTATTTTGATTGTTATCAAAGAGTATATCATATTTTTATTGCAATAATATATCATTTACAATATCGTGTAAAAATAGACAAACAATTACATTACGAGTATTTACAAGCAACATCAGAGTTCTTAGATGAGATGGTAGTTCAGAATTCAAAGTAGATAGTCTCCTTACCAACATAGTTATAGTGTAATTATAATACATAAGCAGTTATATATTATAGTTACAATGTAGTTACAACCCTTAACCCTAAACCCTGAACCAAATTCTACAAGAAACCCCTTGCCTATTTAGGCTAATAATGCCACCGTAGAGATAATAGATGGGGTAATGGTTATTCCTAGAATTGTGTTGATAATGGGGTAGTAGTAGTGATATATCGGTGAAGTGTAGGGGGNGGTTATTCCTAGAATTGTGTTGATAATGGGGTAGTAGTAGTGATATATCGGTGAAGTGTAGGGGGGAACCTAGGAATGATCATCTAATGGGGGAAGTAGTAGTGATATGTCGGTGAAATTTGTGGGGACCCTAGGAATGATCATCTAATGGGTTGGCGGTGGCATTATTAGCCTAAATAGGCAAGGTATACTCTAACTTTTTTGGGGTTCCATTGTTATAATTAGAATAGAATAGGGTTCCCTTTTTCAAAGGGGTCTATAAGGGTTACTATAAGGGTACTATAATGTAGAATGGATTCCTTTTTATTGAGGACCTTAAGCAGCCGGAGCCACACTAATTAGACTAGGATTTTGGGAAATCTTATACCATATTCATAATCAGGAACCCCACACTAGTATTGGTAACTGTTGAGGCCCTATGTTAGAAATGCAGGTTGGGTTGAATCCACACAAGAGAAGTGGCAAGCCTTCATATGATTATCGATCTCTCGTGGTCTCTAATGTTGTTGATTGAATTGAAACATCGATACGGCAAGCCAGGTTCCCTCGTCACCCATCATGATGGGGGTAACCACTCATCTTGCCAAGC
Source organism: Symbiodinium sp. clade A Y106 (assembly GCA_003297005.1). Taxonomy (NCBI): domain Eukaryota; class Dinophyceae; order Suessiales; family Symbiodiniaceae; genus Symbiodinium; species Symbiodinium sp. clade A. Next base: position 15,914 of record BGNK01003537.1, read on the forward strand.
ATGTCCCAACATGGAAAACGGCGTAGGGGCATCCTGCGTTTAATAACAAACCATGCGAACACAGACTAATTACCTTGTTCCCGTAGATTGGAGCTGCGAAACGAAAACATACTGCCAAGACGCATCTCTGCACTGATCTCGACCATCGACTCCTGGCAAGGGGCCACAGCAGCAGCAACAACGACAGCTATGAGCGTCCGAAGCAGGCAGATCTGGGTCGCTGTTGCTAACAGAAACGTTATGACTGAAGTTACAGGTCCGTGGTATCCTTTACATGACATTCGTGGTATTTCTGCCCTCTGGTCAAATCAGGATACGACTGGGTGCGCACAGTTCTCTAGATATGAGGGTCGCATATACGGTCATTTGGGAACCTAAAAGCGACCCCAATTTTGAGAACTACCTATAGCGGGGTGGTCCCCTGCATGGCATCTAAAGGGGGCGCCTCAGGAGTCGGAGACAGTCGCAAGTTTGGGGCTTCGGCAGGCTACCCATATGATATGGGTAGCTCTCTGAAGCAGGGCCCCGTTTAGGTCCCAAAATTAGCACGGCACCCTTCTAAAAGGACCCTGAAGGGGACGCGAATTTCGAGAACTACCTGTATGAGTTTGCTGAGACCTCACCAGACCGTGTGCAGAATACTAGCAGGACCAAACTTCGTGCAAAACCCTCCGCTTTAAGAGCTTCCAACTACCCATGATCTTCAACCCCATAAACCCTATAAACCCTATACACCCTATAAACCCCATAAACCCTGTAAACCCTAAACACTATAAAACCCAACAAACCCTAAAAATCCCGAAGTGAGTCCCAAAAGCGCCTGCAGGAGGAGGGTAAATAGCTGCGCAGCTGAGGTGAAGCTCCGTACCGAAGGAATGGCCTGGCTTCGTTTCATGTTTATAGGGTTTAGGGTTTGGGGTTTCAGGGAATTCTTCTAGGAATCCCCGAAGTTGAAAAAGCTCGACGCAGATGGGGTGGACCCTGCATCAGGGTTCTCAATAATTACCAATGGGGGTTCCTTATTATAACTATAGTATAACGGGCCCCCAATCCCTATTCCAATTATTAAGGCCCCTATATTAGGGCTGATTAACAGGGTTTAGTATGGTTAGGGCTGAGGGTTTGTATAGTTTTGGGTTCAGGGTTTAGGGTCACCGCCAGTGCGGGACTTCCCTGCAAGATTTGCCACAGCTGCTCCGCTCGAGGGAAGGTATGAATGACAAGTTCATGGTTCGGGGATGCTGGTGGTTTCAAGCTTTGAGTTGTCTAAAGCTTGTTAAGTCAGCTTAACATACCTTTAGGAAGTATCCCCGGCCGTGCACACCAAACAAAAGTAGCCCGTCAAGCCTTCGTGAGGCCTAAAGCGCTTAACTCCAACCGCACTGTGCCCACTGCCATTATGCCTCGAACCGGAAGGTGCGCTGCTGTAGATGGCTGTCTTACCGGTGTAGGGCTTAGTTTAGGGTTTAAGTTATGACTCGAAGTAGTTGCCAGGAGTTCATATCGATGCAGCCTTCAATTACAGCGGCTTCTTGTTCATTTGCGAAGAACCCCACCCCCTGCAGCCAAAAACGACGTCACACGGCCGTTTCAGGCTACAGGCCCCTTGTCGGGACTTCAAGGTTAACCCTAAACTCTAAAAACCCTAAACCCTACACTGGCTTAACTTGTGTTGGGTCTGCCTGCAACTCTAAAACCCCACGGACACGGTCCCAAGCGTACGAAAACGGGCTTTGGGGCCAGTGCACAGGATCTGGGTCAAGGCTTCGGGGTTAGCAATCATGATTCCCATGTTTCTGGATAGTTGAGACGATGGACTTTGAAGGTCTACCTTAAAACCCACAAACCTTAAATCCTATAAACCTATTATTGTCAGTATTTGTGTATTCTTATTCTGATTAGTATTATGATGGTTATTATCATTAACATCATGAATGTTCGTATTATTAAGCTATTATTACCATTCTTTTTTCATTGTTGTTATTATCAACGAATAGTATTATTCTTACCCTAAACCCTAAACCCTGCTCCTATTGTTATACCCTATAACCGAAGGCCTGGGGTCACGTCCAATACGCTGTAAACGAGAAGAGGCTCCCAACTTGCCCTTAAGGGCTCCTTTAAGGGCTCCTTTGATGGGTTCCTTTGAAGGGTTCCTGAAAGAGGCTCCTCCTGTAAGGGGCTCTTTTAAAGGCTTAGGAACTCTCAGCCAGTGCTCCTGTTTTGTTGAGACGTGGGGTACGGAAGCAGGGGATTTAAGGCTCAGGGTGCTGAATTTCGGGCTTGGAACGCGGCAGCTGCTGTGCCTTAAAGTCGGTCATGTGCCACCAGTACACACCTGAGTGATGGGCTTTACGCTGAGGTAACCTTCTGTAGAACACTTTACGCACACTTTAGTACCATAGACGCGTGACTTACAACATACTTATAACCCCTGATAGGGTGGCAAGAGGGACCCTATCAAACGTAGTGTCCGGTTAAGGATAAGGATAAGGTTGGTGATCTGAGCCTCACACAGTGACACCAACAGTACCTCGACAACTTTGGAACAACCTCTACCAGCCCGAGGCACCAAGAAGTGCATCGAACTCGGATCTCCAGTAACCTAGGAATACAAGTCCTCCCTTTCTGGTATTGGGTGGTCTCATAAGGAAGCTAAGACAACAAAAGGGAAAAAGGGCCCACTGGGAGACCTGGGCAATGAGTAAGTAACAGCAGACTTCCACCATGCCCCCCTCCCCCCCCCACACAAAAAAAAGTCAAACGCATGCCCTGCTTAGGCTCTCATGCTATAGACCTACCGATGGCGGTTTTGGGATACGGCGCAAGATACGAAAGCTCCGGGTATAAGGGTCTCTGGACCTGCAAGGTTGCCCAGCAACACTAGGTCACTAGGCCGGAGAACATTTAACTCATAGAAATCATAGAACTCAAAGAAAGAATAGAAAGAGAAAACATAGAATGCACAGTGCATTTGGGAACCCGCCTACGGCTGAGGTCGACCTCCAGGCTCGCTCACTCCCCACTCTCTCTACAGTTTAAAGCCACTTAGGCCTAAAGCCTCGATCCTGAGCGCTGCTCTCTGCAGTACAAAGAGACGGCGCCTTGACGTGTTGATGAAGTATGAAACGGGAGCCGGGCAGAGGCAGAGTCCCAAGCAAGAAACGGAATTCTACTCAATTTGTAGGGCGTTTAACCGTTCAGTTTCCGGGCCTAGTCAAAATCCACAGCTGTGCGACCCCAAACCTTACCAAGGGTTCCCTAAATTTTGAACCATAACCCTCAAGCCTCAAACCCTAAACAGGCAGAAAGGCGAGTTGCGATTCTCCAGGTCTTCCCAGTCCCGGTACTCGTATGGGTACAAATGCTTCCTTGGCATCAGGGTGAAGGGTTTTTAGGGCTTTAGGGCTTTAGGGCTTTTGGGCTTTAGGGCTTTAGGCTTTGGGGTTTTAGGGTTTTAGCGCTTTAGGGCTTTAGGTTTAAGGTTTCGGGCTTTAGGCACTTGATTTTGGGGTGGTATAATGCTACTTCTCCCAAAGGCTTCAGGCCTTGAAGCTTTGGGATTGGAGTATACTCCAACACGCTAAAGTCCTTGCAAGCATGCGTTCGTGTACGAATCCCCAAGTAACAGTTTGCAAGGAGGAGGTCGCAGCAGGGTCCTTGCACTCACCGGTTTCCGCAACTAACAGCGGTCCCGGGTTCGGATTCAATTGTTTCTTCGGCCGAAGCTCTCGACATGTCTCTGAACGATATCACTCCACCCGACAAGGAAATTCCGTTTGCAGGTCCAATTTTCCGGACTGTGGGTTCGGACCCCAAACCTCGACTCTGAAATTCACTGAAGAAGGCTTCATGGGCTTTGTGATGGATTTTACAAATTTCGACTACAGTAAGGACTGTCACAAAACGTTATTACCATGTCATCAAACCTGTACACCAAAAGAGACAGCGATTTTCAGGCTTCGGGGTTAAATCCTACAAGCCCTAATGTAGGGGCCTAAATAATTGCCAATACTATTTTGGTGGCTCCTTATTATGATTATCCCTAGGGCTCCAGTTACCTAAATAGTAGCTTCACTAAGGTATATAATAAATGGTTAGTAACCTACTATTTAGGTAACTGGAGCCCTAGGGTATGGTATAATATACCCCCTACATTAGACTGTAAGCACTTGCTCCAGGCTTGACCAAGCCACGGGGGATCGAAGATAGTTGCGATCCAATTCCTCCACAGTGGCAGACTCCGATCGAGTGTCAACACCACTAAGGGTCCAAAATTTGGTGTTCGGGGCAGGCTTAAGACTATCGACTTTCCGCAAGAGCCCCAAGCACGCTTGCCTGTGCTGCGTTCACTAGCCATCTTTTGAAAAAACGGCTCCCCTGGAACACAAACCTGTATAATGTAGTCACCTGATTACGAAACCCTCGCCCTCGGGTTGCTTCTTCAGGTTCTTATATCACCTTAAACCAACATTTTCTCAAACTTTAACCCTTGCTTAAGGGGGGGATCCTCCGGGCTATCTCGGCAGCCGCTTAGTGGAGATTTATGTCCAAAAGAGAAGCACATGATTCATTCAGGCATCCCATGACATCCCAGATATACATCTACATATTGCCACGCCGCTTGTGTACTGCCATTGAAGTTTCCTTGAGTAGTTTGCTGACTTAGAAGTGATTTCAAACTTGCTCCAAAAAAAACACCGGATTCGACAAGATAACCTGTCGCGGAAAAGTCATAAAATGCTTCAGGTTGGCGGAGAAGTGGAAAAAGTGATCTGGGCATTGAGACAAGTGCTTGTCAACCGAGCAAAGAAGGAAAACAATGGGATCGGACACTGCTCGAACAAGTGACTTTAAAGTCTGATTCAAGTTTGGTTTTCCGCACTGGCGAAAAAGAAGTGCTGTTCCGGCCTCAAGCCACTTTTGGATGACTTTTCCGGGCTCCTGGTCACTTCAAAATCGCTTTTCCAGGCCGCAGCAGTCCACACGACAGTCACGTTTCCAAGGCACCTTCAGTTACTTCTCTGAAACCGTGTATGCAGTACTACATAGAGTTTTAATGACTACTGATTAGGGCCTGGATTTCAACCTCGCTAAAAGAATCGCTCGGTCCCAAGGTCCGAGGTTCCTGGCGATGTACGGGAGTTTCCGAATTGGTATCTTATTTTGGGGTGCTTATAACAAGGATCCTACTCTTTAGGGTACTAGACTCGGGTCCCCTATTTTCGGAAACTCCCATTGGATACGGGGACAGGCATGCTGCGAAGAACAGCACATCAGATATCAGTTCAGCATGTCCCACATCACTTTGAAATAGACTACATCTCTGCATCTGTACCTGTATCTATATTGATCTTTATATATCTGTAGGAACAAAAACAAATTTCATACATATGTGTGCATATATATATGTACATACACACACACACCCATAGAAGGACGACACACCAGGCCCCATTCTTACCGCACCAGCAGTGCTTACACCCTGAAGCCCCTAATTATCGAAAGTCAGCACCCTCAAACCTTCATCCCAAACTTTAAAACGGTCTTCGGAGGGGCCTGTCGTTTGTCCCGAGGATGGTGAAGGTGTACATTGGAGTGTCTGGAACGAAAGTCGGCAAGCCCATGTTGATCCAATCGTAGAAAGCCATCCTCGGGCATAGGACTTCAGGGCTCCCTTACACCCATAGCATGTACGATTGCGGGGCTCGGGATTCAAGATCCCAGGTGTTTAGGACTAGGATTCGCGTCTTGGGCTGTGGGGCGGATTCCAAGTTCTTTCGAGCCTTCTGCTTCCGAGATGAATGGCGTAAGGCTCAGGAGGGATGGGGCTCAAGAGGCTTAGCATCGACTCAGGGGCGCAGGTACTTCGTGGCTGAGCCGCTATCGTGCACCGGCCCATCCCCCCGAAACCTCGAAACCCTGCGCCCTAGACCCCCGAAACCCTTAAGCCTTAAGCCCCAAACCCCAAACCCTGAAGATTTTAGTCGTAGGGCTAAGGGTTTGCCAGTTCCGGGCTTGGGGCGGTCCCCCAAGCTGAGTCTTGCCTACTTGTCGGGTATCATGGGGAACTGAAGGCTAACCTTTTTCATAATATAAGGATTATATAGGGATTATACTACCCCAAAAGGTTAAAGGTTACCTACTCTACTACTAGGCTTGGGGTTTTGTCTGATTCCTGGGATAAGGACGATGTCATGTAAGGTTCGGGGTTTCGGTGCGGGTTTAGGGTTTAGGGCTGGGGGTTTCGGGGTGTATCGTTTGAGGCCTCTTTCGCTTCGTTCTCAACTTTGCATTGTGGCTCTAAGCTCTCACTAAGACCAAAAACCAAAAGCTGAGCCTGTCATCCCACCCGACAGCCCCCAGAGCCCGGATCCTTCACCCACCACCCACGCTGTCGAAAGCTCTTAATTATGTCGCTTCAGAGTTTCGGGTGTAAGACCTTCAGAGTCAAGAGCTCCTGTTCACATTAGGGTTAGGGTTTAGGGTTTAGGGTTCATTAGGGTTAGGGTTTAGGGCTTCGAGGGAAAAACCCAAATTTTGGAGTGGCGCAGTGGCGGCCAGCCCAGACTTTAGTGCACGCAGAAAGTATCCTGCACCGCTGAATGGCGGTCATAAACCCGCAGAGTGCCGAACACTCTTCCTTCCCCTATCCATGCCCCAAAGTCGGTTTTTTTTACCCCCCTGACCCCTGACACGAAGAGGCGCCAGACTACTGCAATCCCAACAGGAGACAGAAACCCTGCTGCCGGGCGGCGTCTGCAGCCAGTCATAGGGGTAGTAAACTCCTGACACCGATCTATGAGAAGTGTCGCGTTCAGCAACTAATTTCCCAATTAAGTCCTGCCGTATAGGAGGATTTGGGGTCTATAAATTGATTTATAAAGGTTGAGGGAAGCGAACTACTTGAGCCTTGACGCCAGATACCAACAGGAAAAAGCAGTGAGCAAACCCCAACAAAACGACTGCGAAGGGATCGGGTTTTGTTTGTTTACCTGGAGGCTCTCCTGAATGACCCAGGTTTTGGGTGGGTTTAGAGTGCCATGCGAGCTTCGATGCGTCGTTTGGGCTAGTTTGAGCCGCCCAAAAAACATCCACGTCTTACACTTGTGCCGAAACCCTAAACCCTAAACCCTACCTAAACCCTCTAAACGGCTCCAGCACGGTGGGAGAGCCAATTCCCAAAGCTCTTGTCCGTGAGCTCCGTGACGTGTCGAAACCTTCGGGTTCGGGCTCCCAGGCGTTGAGCACGGTTTAGGGTTTAGGGTTTAGGGTCTCAGGTCTCAGTAGGGTTTAGGGTTTAGGGTTTAGGGTCTCAGTAGGGTTTAGGGTTTATGGTTTAGGGTTTTGGGTTTTGGGTTTAGGGTCTCAGGAAATGTAGGGTTTAGGGCTTACCTACACCCCCGAAAGTAGGTAAAATTACGGCCCGATACCTTTAAGAGGCGATTATTCTACATACTTTTGGGGTCAAGGTAGGACTTAGTAGTTGAGGGTTTTAGGATTTAGGGTTATCTGGCTCACCGTTGAGCTCACAACTTCTTCAAGCGCTAATCGTTGTACCGAGGTTGTCCATCCTCTTCATTACATAACTCGCATCGTCGTGAACACAATCAACCTCGTGATTGAGATCATCCACCTCATCTTGTACTACATCTATACTATAGAACCTGTCCTCTCTGCTTGAGCCAAGTGCCGAAGGTTCACGCTATTCAGCTCGGCGAGAGAGTTGAAGAGCACCTGCCTGCACGATGCGGACTTCAATCAGTGTGAGACCAACACTATCACAAACAGAACAGCTGTTTTGAAGGAGCTTCAAAGCTCACTCGAGCCCAGATATATAATCAGAATAGCCTGCAAATGTAGGGGGCCAAATCATCAGAAGAGTCTCACAAGAAGCGTTGTAAGATCCAAGGCTTAGAACTAGGCCTTTCGGAAAGATGAATCGGGCTTCACAGGGAATTTCTAAGGGTGCTACAGCGTTTGCAAGGTTTTTCTGTTCTTATCGGATTCTATGATAGGCCTCGGCAATTAGAACAGGGTTTCGGCAGCTTGTGCAGTACCCTAAACCCTGAACCCTAAACCTCATTGCAACCCAAGCCCTTACTGCAGCTACAGCACAGCTCCAGCTTCAAATCCCGCGCACGAGAGACGAGGCTACTGATGGTAAAAGATGTATGCGGGATGCAGGGCTCACACAGTTTAGGGCTAAAGGTTTTTGAATTCCCACAGCCCGATGCTTCAACAGCCCCTGAACCGCCCAACCCTACACCCCAAACCCGAATCCCTGAATCTTAAACCCCATCGTATCATAGCCTATACCTCACCACCCAGAGTCCCAAACCCTGAACCCTGAAGAATAATCCCTTTCCCTAAACCACCGCCTGTTCCAAAAGAGCACCGGTCCTTAGCTGGGCTATTTCTCTGATTGCGCAAGCCTACAACCTAGAGCTGCAGAGGGCTTAGGGTTTAGGGTTTAGGGGTAGGGTTTAGGGGAATATGATATCCCTTAGAAGATTATTCCCCCCTACGTTTCTGGTATACATCCCCTGTGGTTCTGTTGGGATTCTACAAGAGTGGTTTTTATGAGCCGTAACTTTGGGGGGCTTTTGGTGTATGGTTTTCGGGTTGGGGGTTTGGGTTTGTGGCTCGGGTTTAGGAGATAGGGCCTTAAATTTGGGGTGTAGCCTACGTGGCGATCTGAAGCCACAAAAATTAACAGCAAAACCCCCGCAGCCGCAGCCGACCTTTCAAAAGATACTCCATGAGTCTCAACCAAATCGGCCAAAAAAAACAATGCAGAACGAGCTGCAAAAACACGCAAGCTTTGTATTTTTGAAGCCATGGAAAAGCTCAGCAGGCGGTACTAGTAACTGGTAAGTATTTAGGTAGGTTTACATGGAATTAGCGGGTAGATGAAGGTTCTTCACCTTGTCATGCCCCACCAGAATGGCCTCTGCCTTTCGCCCGAGCCATCGAATGTAGAGAAACCTCCAGAATGGAATCTCCCAAGTCACCGTCCAAACCTTCCCTCAACTTCCTAGAACCTCCATCCACCCTCTCGTCTACCCAAAAAACCTGCTGCTAGAAGCCACACGAGGGCCACATACCCTTAATTTAATAATTTAGGGTAGAAGGGAGATTGGGATCAGTCTTCAACTGGGCATCGTCTGTTCAGCAGCACCGTCGTAGAATTCCCACCGCTGTAGGTGACGGGCCTCGGTGTCTTTCCGTAAACATGAAACAATGGATACTAATGGAATGTACTCCGATACCTTACACCAACTCGGAATGTCATTGTCGGCAAGCCTTGTATGTGCTTGTCGAGGTTGCAAAAGGTCGGGGTGTTTAGTCTTGGGCAAACGATGTGACGCCAGGCTGCTGAGCGTACAGGGAAAGTGGTCTCACAGCAGGCATCTGGACGGAGGTATGCCGCCATATCCTTGACAGCGCGGCGTCTTTGCTTCAAACCGAAACCGACGCAACGCCCATAAAGCCTGTAACCCACTCTTTGGCCGCCACATAGGGTTTTGGCCTTTTGTGACCCAAGTCACTTGGGGTTTAGGGTTTAACGCTTTAGCTTTGAGCATCTCTGGTTTGAAGCCTCCTGTGTTGTATTTGCCGTTTTGGAAAAGTCCTGCTAGTTGGGTCATGGGCCACTTCTACATTCTAAAGCCTGCGAGACAGTGAAACCCCCTAAACACCTAGTATCTAAGAGCACCAGGAGGTTCCTGGTATACACCGACAGAAGGCTCCACAAACCTACAGCCGAAGCCAGCAAAGCTATGAAGCTGCAGGGGGTTTCCGAGCCTGCTGGCGGAATCTTTCTTTAGCGACTGCAAACGGGTCTCTATATGAACAGCCACATCTTTGCGATTACTGCTTCTCGTGCAGCTCCTAGTGCTCAATCTTGGGCTTCGTTGGCATCACCAGTATTCGAAGACAGCTCCCGTTCGTGCAAGTGTTACTCTCATCTGAAACCATGTACTGAAAGCCTTCGGACAACCACAAATCCCGCATGAATCGCCTATGTCGGGTCTACCGCCTCAAGCCCAACTATTGATCCCCATAGGTGCTACAGCGAAGCCTCTACAAACCTGAACCTTAGACCCTGGCAACTCTAGATCCTGCCAACACCGCCCAACATCCTGGACTCCGTAACACTCCCGCTCCCAATCTGAATCAGGCTGGCATCTGAAACGACAGGTATGGTGCCACGGTAGCAAGCGAGTTGCGCGGGTCCTACACTCTTTGTGCCCGGGTGTAACTCTGGGCATACATTACCCAGACACTCCAATATCCCTTAATTAAGGAATTTAGCTTAAATCATACTAGGGAGCCTACTATAAGTTGAGGCATATTAATTCCCCAATTAAGGTATATTGGAGTCTCCGGGGTGGTGTACTACAGAGGCCTTGATAATGAGAATAGATAGGGTTTGGGGGCCCATTATACTATCGTTAGAATAAGGAACCCCCACAATAGTATTGGTAACTGTTTAGGCCCCTATATTATAGAACCCTACTATAGACCCTTATAGAGCCCTTTAAGGTACCCTTTAAAGGAACCCCCACAATAGTATTGGTAACTACTTGGGTCCGTATATTGCAGGGCTTAGGTTGAAGCCTGTTCGGGCTGTGGTTTGCGGGGGCTTACGACCAGGCTTCAGGCCTTACATAGTATCATTGTGATCACATATAAGATAAGAGTACATACATATGTATATATATATATACATATATATATATGTGTATGTATATATAGAGAGAGAGAGAGGGAGAGAGACGTTGCAGTTACATATATATATAT